>JANHFL010005037.1:48411-67829 GCA_032468155.1 Oxyrhabdium leporinum
TAAACCGCCCCGAGTCTTCGGAATGGGGCGGTATATAAATGTAAAAATAAATAAATAAATAAATAAATAAAAATTTGTTTCTTCCTAACTCAGTGATGTAATTTCTTGATCTATATGCAAAGCGGTGTGGTCTGCATCCATAGTGCTTTACAAAGTTTATATCTGAAAGCAATTTGAGGCGTGTTTGATAAAAGTACATCTCTTTTTTAAATAGGGCTTATTTCCGAGTCGGAACTGCAGAAAAGAAAGCATCTTAGCACTACATTGCTACCTAGAATAAAGGTTCATTATATTCATGTTTTGAGAAATGGTGGGTAAGAATTTATTTTTACATCAATTAAAACAACTGGGGGAAAAAACAGTTGTTGGCATTTTTTCTATGCACAGAAAAATGAAAAGATCCATAGACTGTCAGGTAGTTACTATGAGGAAAAATAAAATGACGAAGTTTGGAAATTTGTATAATATGACTCATTACTTTATAGATTTTTCAGCATTTCCCCCCTGCTTTATTTATTGCATATTCTTGTTATTTACAGATGCAATAACTCTGAATACCAAAAAAAATGTCATGTTAAAGAAATGCACAGTTTTGAGAAACTAAACATTCCTTTCATTATATACAAGCAGTGAGTGAGAACCAGCACCAGTAATTTGAAGGCTTAAAAAAGGCAGAAATAGAAGGTTGAAGTAGCTCCAAAGCAGATATGTATGACTTTTGAGAGCATGGATCAATAAAAATTGACATGGTTTGAATAGCAGAATGCACATAGGTGAAAGTTATTTGCAGAGATTGAGTTTCTTCTCCCTTGTTTTATAACTTTATTATGCCTATTTTATAGTGTACAATATAGTTGTTATATGTTTCATTGAAATAGCTAAAAATAGTCATCTCAATGTTTAGCAGTCACAGTCACAGTCTTTAGAGCACCACAGAATAATGGGGAGGCGAATGGAGGCGACTACTCTGATCACAAGATGTAAACAATCCAATAAGGGGCAGAAGAATAACAAGCTGAAATCACTATATAATTCAATAATTCAAGAGGTGTGGAGACACAAATGTTTGCTTCCTGCTTAGTTGAATAAACTTAAGATTTATGTAGGGAACATTCTCTTGCATTTGTTTGATTCTTTGTGATTTGCTTGTCTGTTTGTCCTCATTGTGTTGAAAAGCCATGTAGCATTTCTAATATAATCCGCAAAAAGTGCTTCAGACCACTGGGAATTCTCTGCAACATCTATATCTTTTCCCAGGATCACCTGGAAGGAGCAGGAAAAAGATGCTGCTAGTTTAAGGTATCACAGATTGGTGCTACAATCTGTTCCCAACACATTCTTCAGAGATTGAAGTCAAAATGTTATCCAGCAATACTGTATGGTTGCTCAGGTCTATCTTTCTCCTGGGAGATTATAACACCTTTTCACAGCCTTTACAGGAAGACAATTTTCCTCCTTTGGCTTTGTTATCACCTTTTGCCTCACTTTTTTTATGCCTACCAAATCATCGCAGCTAAGGAAGCAACAACGGGCTGTTCTCGACGCAGAAAGAACTTTGTAAGAAGCTTATATGTGCAATTAAAACCAGTGGGAGAATTCAACCTATATTACATTAAGAAGTTTTTTTAAAAAGGGGGATATAAACAATATGTGCTGAGAAGCTTAGTGTGATATGGGCTTATTCCCACTAAGTGGTCAATATCTTGTAATAGCTCAATTATCTTAGCATGGCTCACATTTTTCAAATCTCCTCCTTTATACACAGTATTGCATTTATAACCTGCTGGGTCTCATTATGCTTGTTCTGCATCTAAAAAGTAACCTTCTCATCAACAGAAGTTTTTCTGTTACTTTTCCTTGTTTTTTTTTCCTTTTTGGACATATGTTTTTCTCTTTCTCTTCATCATCAGTGTGTTTTTAAGAAAACCTTAACTTTGTAAAACTGTCAATGGAAAAAATAAAATAAAATCTATAATACCCCAAATCTCAAACATGCAGCTACCATTTAAATAGTCCCCAAAGCCTGTGGACTGAAAAAAATAATAATTAAATATATTAATATTAAAATAATATTCACATCCGTAACAAGCAAATTTTAGAACGCTTTTGTTCTCCATAGAAGTTGTTTTCAATATGCTTAATGCATTTCAGCTTCCAAAATGCTGCCTGTTTTCTGTCCAAACAACTGTACACTCTGGAGAAAAGGCTCCATTTCTAAAAGTTGGATTGCTACCCTTTTAATAAAATCATGCAAGTCCAACTCAAACAGGAAAACAAATTAGTAAGATTGTTGAAAGAAATGCAAGAAAGGTTTGACCCATGTTGAGGTTAGAAAGCAGAATAGACAACTGCACCTGTAAGTATCCCAATGTCAATTGACTATCTATATAAGCACATCTAGTATAACTAAACTATTGCTCAATGCTGAACAAATGATAGACAGAGATCAACTAAAAAAAATAAACTAAAATTTTTGACTTAATTGAAGACAACTTCCTATATTTCTTTGGAAGTAAATAAATAGAATATCCATGCTGTAAGATCTGCTGTACAGATCACCACTTGTGTCTTTCTCTGACCTCCAGCCATGCAACTATAATTTTCACCCAGGGTTTCTTGTTCCAGTTTGAAAGTACTGATTTCCTACTTGTGCCAGCCCCAGTGCAACTATCTGGTATGCTTTCTATGCTTTACATTGTTTTAAGAAACCTTTGCAGTTTGATTGGCAATCATGCAAAGGTAGGAATTCCAGCTTTTCTTCAAAAACACCTGCTGAAGTTTTCAGTACAGATCTTTCAGTTGTAACATTAGGTAGACATGTAGCATGTTCCCAATTCAGTTTGAAACCTGGTAGAAATATGTTGTTATTTGTATGTGATTTTTTTAATTAGTACTTTTCCTTTCTTGTGCTACCTACCTCTTTATGTGCCTTTTTTTAAAGCCAGGCTACCAACAATGTACTGGTGGATTTACTAAATAAAGAAATGGCAACAGGAAAAGTCTATAGGTAGCTCAAGGGAAGAAACATAGTAATTAAAAAACAGCAATGCATTTCTTCTACATTTCAAATAGGGGATAGTTCAAGTATTATAAGAACCAAATGTCCAAGATAGACCTAAAACACAAGCAGCAATAAACCTTCCTATAGAAAAGCTGAGAAAATACAACAAAGAATGCTTATTTTAAAGTTGGTTTTTTAGCCTGGCTATATGTATAACTGAAGCTTTAACTTTATATATAAAATTAATTTTACTCTGATTATTTATATATTTATATCTGTGTTTATATGAGTAAGTCTTAACTGCACAATGCTCAGCAGCAAAATGAAAAATATTAGTGCTACCATCAGAAACACTAACAGTGCTAAATAAATATTCCATATTTTTGAATATGTATTAATAATAAGGATGAAAGAGAACAGCAAGCCATGTAAATAGTATGGTTGTTCCTTCCAGAATGAACACACTAACCTGTCTCCTTTGAAAAAGTAGGTTTTTCCAACATCCTCCCACCAAATTGCTGAATCAATACCATGAGGAGGAATCCCACTTCCTAATGATATCAAATCATGAGGGTACCCTGGCTGGAGAGTGGTGTCTTTGAAGATCCAGAACTTGTTACCTGTGCAAGAAAAAACAAAACACTATATTAGTCTTTCGACAGAAATTCAGACTAAGAAGCTGAAATATTATTTTTACCCAACCCCAATGTGTTGCATTCTTGTAATGACATAAATAGGAAGAGGACTAAGTCCATGCCACAATACATAAATGGGGCATAGAGTCCAAATTATATGGCTATGTAGCTGCAACTGTCTGAGTAGATGAAAGTTTCAGCTCCTATTTTGCAATATCCTACAAGATTCCATGAAATGAACAACTTTGCCAAAACATGTTCTTCTTTAGAATTCCACTTATCTCCAACAGCTCAAATCTCTGCTGATGTTGCAGCCAATCAGAAGCAAGTTGTCAGTTTATAGGTCAGACATACTCCAACTGCATGTCACAGGATATATTTCCTATGCCTCTTGCTTTAAAAACTGACAAGTAGAAAAATGGGACCAAACACTCGTCCTTATGCTTAGCGAATTACTTAGGCAGCCTTGCTACATGAACACATATTCACCCTTAGGCACTGTTTTCTATCAACAGTTTGAAATGAATTTTTGTTTTTCCCTATAGACTAAGGATCAGATCTGTGCTAGAACCATTGTGACAGAAAAACTTGAAAAATATTTCTATTTTATAGATGTTTCACAGTAGTAGTTATAAAGGATAAAAAAGGAAAATGCAAGGAGGAAAGGAAAGAGAAAGGAAAGGAAAGTCTGCTCTCTTCTTCTGATTTACAGCATCTCTTTTAATACACATTTAATTAGGAAATATGGTAAAGCTTCATTCCTTTGCATGCTGAGTGGTAGAGTAAATCTTTTATCAATTTCTTTATCATCCACTTCAAGCCTATTGCTGGTATATATTCTTTTTACAAATGCATCCTTTTTATTCAAGAAATCAACATAATCACTCAAGGACCTTTTCTCAAAACTCTCTCTCAAAAAAAAGTTTTGTTACACCTGTTTTCTTGCAGATGATAAACCTTGTATTTGAAATACCTTGCTTTATTTGCATGTCTTTGGAGAATATGATTAAAAGAGAGAAGAAAGAAAAGGCATAATAGCATCCATTACAGCAGAAGTAAACAGCATTTGGTCGTATATTAAATCACAATATAGTTTTCTTATGCTGCACAAACGAAGGAAGGGAAAGGAGGGATAATTCACCTTGTGCAAAAAAGCAGGCTATATTCAGAAACCATTTCTTTTGCATCTCAAGGATCTTAGAAACATACTCCTATTCCAAAAATATTATTTCAGTACAGCATAATCACATTCAGGGTGGGGGAGGAAACGTTTTAGAAAATATCCACTGCAGATTCTAAAAGACAAATCTTGGTGAAATTAACTATTAAAAGACCCAATGAAAGCCCAAGCCATTTTTTTTCTTAAGGATTGACCCTGTAAATTCATTTCATATTAAGTAATTGGCTCCATTTACCAGTAAAATTGATACTTCAGCTTTTGTTTAGCATTTTTCCTAAACTGTATACTGACAATATGTTTAGTCAGAACTTAAATAACAGACAGGATGTCCCAAGGATGCTGTTGCTTTTTTCAAGATGTTTTACTTCTCATCCACGTTTTCAAGGAAAAACAAAGTCCAGTTGCCTTTTCAAAAAGCACCTTTGGGACAACTATGGCCTGGATGACTTAGAATTTCCACATACATTTAACCGATAGGATCTTTTCCACCCAAGAACTCACATGGGTTTACAGTGACTATTCACTTTCATTTCCACAGAGGCTTCATGTACATTGTTTTCTTAATCTGCTCTACCCTGTCCTTTTCAAGATGGATACACTAACTTTGATTTCAACTGTAATCTAATGTTCTGAGCATGCACACATTCTTTTTCTACCTTATTTAAGAAATACAAAAAAAAACCAAAAAACCACAAGACTTTGTTTGAGATCCTACAGTATAAAACAGATAGTTTGATATACAGTATGTTTTTTCTTTTCGTTATAAGTTGTGGAAAACATTGCAGAGTTAGGTGGCCTTGAAATTAAATTAAATAAACAGACAAATGGCTGGAAAATTGCCTTGGTGAATCTCAAAGTCCTTGAAAGCTTTGATTTTGATATGAATGTTATTATCTGTGGAAAATCCATGCTGCTATAGCTAGAGTAGGTGTTCATGCTGCTATATTCATTCCCAATGCTTGGGCTTGTACCAACTGCTCCTTAATCAGCCCTTTCCCCTCTGTATTAATCTCTAGGTTGCTGCTGGATTTCAGGAAGATGGCTGTTTTATTTCTGTATGCATACATTGTACAACTCATCCTAACATGTTAAAATCATGGAAGTAGAACAGTCTTGTTAACCATCCATTATAGAAGCATTATAAAGTAACAAAATTATATAATTCTGCTCATGTCTTTTTTCTTCTGCCGTGTAACTCTAAAAAGATTAAACTCTAAAAGGTAACTGGATATATATTACTTTGAAACTGGTGAGCAATGTCAGCAGTAATTACTTATTTGCAAGTTTTCTCTTGGGCTCACACTGAGATATATTATGCATGCACTAGATAAAGGGCTTATTTTGCCTCAGCTGTCAAAATTATCTGTAGTGCAGACTATATACAAGAAACCCAAACAGAACTGAAGCTTTTCTTAAAAGAAAAGTTTATTTTTTATTTCTTGGGATCAAAAAGTCAAAGCTGACAGATTTCGGTTGAAGGATGAGGTCATGAATAGAGAGCCACATTTTGGATGAGTTTGAGTAAGGAAACTGAACAAAAGCTTTCACATTCAGAACTGGACTTTAAGACAAGGAACAGGCCAAAACTGAACTGAAGTTAAAGAATGGAACTGGGCCTAGTTCAACCGTTAAGTTTCTTTGTGGAGGATATTAAACAACATTTCTGCTAGGTGGGTTCTATATAAGACATATTTTAAATCCTGTATGATTCTCTCTTTTGTGAAGCAAGATGAACACACATAGTGTACAATTGCTATGCATCTTAGCTTTCAACTTGCATTAGTATATGTTTTCATATAGATACATGTATTTTCCAGAAAAAAGTCAAAACTATTTCCTCTATAGTATAAATCTGTTGAAAAGCATAAAATATTGTCAGTTTAAAATAACTAGAATCTATGTATCTGATCTGAAAGATAGATGTAAGTGATACTAGGTAGTAGAATGCATAAATTAAGTCTTAGTTTAATTTTAGGTTAACACTACAAACAGACCAGTGCAAGCAAGTAACAGTTATTCCTGGCCAAATGTACTATTCAAGTTATATAATAAGAGAAAAAAATACCTAGGTAGGTTATTATTTTCCTTATATCATAAACATTGGCATGGTTCATTTCATGCTGTCATGTCATCTTCCCCTATTTTATAATTAGGCATTATTTGATTCTTATCCACATTCTGTCTGTATATTTTATCTTACAAAATATATGTCAGCAATGGGATCAACAGTGTTGAGAGACATGGCAGCTGGGTGTGAATTTTACTACAATTTTTATTTTGCTGCATTTAGTTTGGTACAAGTTTTAACATGGCAGATGTCTTTGACAGTTCACTTTTCGCACTGTTTAAAATCTGTATCACACTAGAAAGAACTTCACAATCTGTATCTTTAATGTTTAAAAAGCAGTTACATACTTCTATAGCATTTCTTGTTCCTTTTCAGCAGAAAAAGCAGTCCTGAATCAAATAAAAGAACGTCACTGCCTTTTAAGAAATTATTCATATTATACCACCTATCTGCAGAATGTTTGGGCAATGTGCCCATAAGGTACCGTAGAAGGTTACGTTATATAAAAGTTTTAAAAAGACTTTACTAAGAGACATATACTTTCAAGTGAACTGTTAATTTTTTTGATTTTAGTACTCAAATATCAATGGAAAATGTAAGGTTCATAAAATGCTTTACACACACACACACACACACAAGCTTTCTAAATTTTAAAATTAAATAAACCTTTCATTTTATAGAAAGATAATATATCTTAAGACGGGCTATGGCATAGTACAAATTTAGTATGCATTCAAGAATTTTACCTGCTCTATCAAATTTTCTATTACTTAAAAAACAAAATCTTTTTATGACTCTGTAATCTAGTGGCTAGATACAGTATATAGCATCTGCTATATCCTTTTGTATGAATCTTCTTGACATATACCTTTTTGTATAACATTATCTAAAACATGAATATTTTTTTTCCAACAACTTTCTCAAAAGCATGCAATTTTGGATGCAGCTTATCAATCAGTAAATATTTTGAGGTAAATATTAGTGGACTCTTCATTCTGGAAAAGATCCCACTTTAATTAGTTAAACAATTTTCTTAGAAAAATATGGTCAATTTCTACTTCATTCTTAGTTTGAAATTAGATCTAAAAGATGAGCGTTATTGTATCAAGCTAAAGTTACAAAGTAAATTTATTCTGAGTTACAGCACAATCTCCATAATAATGCTGCATCATATTTAACTTTAATAAAACCCATTATTGCACTGTAGCATATCCATATATATACTACACATATTCTAAACTAATTTCACAATATTACCTGGCAATTTTGCTAGTACAAATAAAGAGAAATGACACATATTGTATTTGCAGATTTCATATATTCTTTAAGAAAGTCTCTGCAGAAAGAACATTAAAAAATTAAATAACCCCATGGAGTTCAAAGGATAAATGAAAATCATTTCCAAGTAAGTATAAATAGAAATCAGTGGTACTAACAATACAAGAATAGTATTAAAATGGATAGCACTTGTTTCACCATACCATGTTTTTTTTTTAAATAAAATGATATGATTTAATAATACTTATAAAATGGCATTACTTATTTATGGCACTGTTAGATTAGGATACATTTCCATAAACTAGAAAGGAGAAATTTATTTACATCAGAAATATGAAGATATGTAGTAGAGATATATACATAGAAATAAGTACTGGATCAGATATATGGCTCTTTTCCAAAAATGAAAAAAAGAGAAACTCTTATTACTTGTGCATATATGACATGTTTTTGAAGGCTGAAATAGGTCCTCAAACTAGCAAAGACATTTCCACAAAAAGTAAACATCTGGAGCTGAAAGCATCCTGATTTTCTTAAAAGTCTGAAAACGGAAGATCACATCTACTACTAAATTGCCTTGAAAGTTTTCCAAGTGCTCCCCAGAGAAAGCCAAGCCAAACCAATTATACATGGCATGAATGAGGGGAAAACATCAAATAGCAAATGTGTTTTGTTTTCAGCTTGGAACAAAACAATTCTTCTTGATACATTGGAATATTCTGAGCTAAGGGTGTTCTGTCACAATAAACTCAAAACAGCTTGATTCTTTTTTCTTCTGATTAAAACTCTCAAAACACACTTGTTTTGGATTCAGAATCTTGAAACAGCTCTGTGGTATCAAGGCCATGTTCACAGCATAAAAGGTAACAGTCTGGACCCTTCTCTTCTAGAAATCCTCTGGAGCTACCCATCAGTTTTGCTTCTTGCCTTGGTATGTAGCCTGACAGTTTTGCCTGTACCACCTATTTTCTAGGGAGCATCCTAGCACATAGTCTGTATTGGTTTTCTGGCAACTTAAAAGAAAAGAGAAAGAAAAAATGAAATAAATGATATAGCACTATCTCCTATTCCTGTAACATTGAGACATTCCATCAATAAATTCAACTCCTCTTTCAATGAAATTTCATTTTAATGTATGCCAATTAAGGTACATTCAAAGTGACAATAAAGTTATTTTAAGTCTAAGTCTTCTGTCTATTCTATCAAAGAAGCTTCTTCAGTTCTAACTAACTGGTTGGGAAGGTTTTATACTTCAAAGAATGTAAATCTTTCCATTCCACACCAGTCAGTTAGAAGTGAAGAAGTTTCTTGGATAAGAAGCTAAACATTTTCAAAGAAAAAAAACAAGAAAGTCCAGTTGTCTTTTGGAAAAACCACATTTGTGTCACCTCCTTAATTGCTTGGAGGCAAATCAATCTTACAAGAGATAAATGGAATCAACCTTTATTTAAAAAAAGAAATGTAAACATTCCTTTCTAATTTTAATTAGTTACATATAAAATATTTGATACTGAAGGGGAAAGATGATCAAATCAAGGCAGAATCTTAGAAGAATCCCTAATACAAAAAACAAATATAAATAATAAGGGTCTAAGTAAGATGCTTCAGGCAGCACTGTTATTAAAAGATTTCAAGTTTCATAAAATTTATTGTATAGAGTTGGTAATCACCAAATGAAATAAATTAAACTTAAACACATTGAAGCAGTAATTAAATGTGGTACATTTTTAGTTTTTTTCTGTTTTTCTATAATATATGTTCTCACATTTTGTGTTCATGGCACCCTTCTGTGATCCCCCTTCACCCATAATTAGCTGGGGGAAAAGGTACCCTACTGTGTTAACTATTTATTAAGCAAATAAATAAAAAGAAGTTTCTCAAAGCTGCACTACTTACATTCTTGGGGTTAGAAGTCTTCACGTTAGGGGGGTTAAGAGAAATTCAGAGGTAGCCAGAGCAGTACAATTTTCATGAGACTCCAGTACCAAACAGCATGCTGTCTTAACCAATCTTTAAGTTACAATGAGCCACTCATTATAACAGTTAAAGTTGAGAGTTTTCATCTAATCCCTTATTGTGTTTCTATAAATATACCTTATTTAACAAATACTTTATGAGTAATTATATTCTACATGGGATTTTAATCCCAGTGAACAGGTTGTAATGATAAACTAGTATTTATTCAGTAGAATGTATAATTTTCATATTAAACTCAAATTAGATGCATATTTAAAGTTTTAATTTTAGGCAACAGCTGATGCCTGGTGAAAAACTGAGGGTGGGGATAGGAATACAAAAAACTTCATTGCACATGCCATATTTCTGGTCTTTATGAAATTTTTAATTACGAAGGAAATTTGCATGAGAACAGGAACATTGTTAATACTTCATTTCCCACCTGAATTGGTAATGGCAGATAAATCACTATGTAACACAGATTACTTGAAAAGCAAGACAAATAATTAATGTCTAAAATAACTAATTCTGATTAAAATGGAGATGGCATATGAAATAGCAGGGAGATGGGATGGCACATGATCCCTGCTTCTCACCTATATGAAACTTTGTTCTTCTAAACTTTGGAAAAGTAACTGACATTTTTTGGGTTCTTTCAGATGGGAGGAAGAAAGTTCATCAAGTGGTCCTAAGGTGTCTAATTTTATCCCTTAAAATGATCTTGGGTATTGTACAACATAACCATGGATGAAAGTTAGCTACTGTAAATTGAACTAATTTCTGAAATCAAACACATGATATAAAGCACATTAAAACAGTCCAATATAAAATTGGCATTATTATCACAGGTAGGGTATAGATTTCATAAATCAATAAAGTCTAGGGATTATAATAGAAATTGGAAATGTATCCATAAGCAAAACCACTTTAAAAACTTTTGTTAATATCTAGGATCTGATAAAATGTCAATATGTCATAATGTGAAATCTTAAAAATAAGAAATCTTCTGAATTTTCCCTAACCTGAAAGATTTCACTGTTCTGATTTGAAATGTTGACTCTTCAGCTGTGCATTACTTTATCAGAAATAAGCAAAACAGTTTGCCAAATAAATACCTCATGTGCCTTAGAAATAACAAATAAGAATAATTTAAAGTCTTTGGGTTTCTTTTGTCAAAGTCAGTATTTTCAGTTGTATCCAAAAAATAATGGAACAGAGTAGTATATGATACTGGTAAGTAAAATATATTGTTTAATAAATAAAAGCAATGCAATTTAAATTAGGAATATTGTATTTGCATAAGGTGGACCTTATTTTTCCCCCTTTCATGGTTCAATCCTGGTTCAAACACATGGTGCATGCATAGGAAGTTGTGGCTAAAAAAATTCCAAGGTGGTCAAATTATTTGTTTATTTTTATATTCCATTTAGCTATTATCTCCCAAACATTTCATTTTATTTTTTAAATGCGCAGTATTTTACAAATTTATCAAATATCACAAATTTCATCAAACTTGTATTTAATTTTGAACCAGAATGCCATAATTGTGAGACATCTTCTGAATGAAAATATCTACATGAAAATGCTGAGTTCTTAAGAGATGTCGTTGTCTCATTAAACCATGCAGTGAGATTACTAAAATCTTGCAATACTTTGCTTGGTGCTTTGTTTTTAAGGCTCCCTGGGTTATCACACAACATAACAGTACAGAAAAAAAACACAATCTGGAGAGAGAGAGAATTTCCCTGAGGATAGGCTCCAGCATTAGTCCAAAAGCTTGGAGGACTAGATCTCTGGTGGTGACCAACTCAAATTAGAACCTTCAACATTATCCTGGACACATGTATTTGCCTTCATTCGTGATAATTCATGGTTTCAAATCACGGTTTCAAACCATGTAAGAGTTTCAAATACATTTTTTAAACTGCTGTAACTGCTGAAATGTATAAATGTTTGCTGAAATTTGAAATAGAATAAATAAATTACCTAATTTGAGGTACCTTGGATCAAAAATTGTTGTCCTATGATGCACCTAGTTAAAGGTCATGGCAACAAGAGCTTTAATAGTATATAGATCTCAGATTGCAGATATAAGTATAAGATGGAATAAGTACCTAAGACACACATTTTACAAAATTAAGAAATTTTAAAACACCTGGGCTTTTTAGGGAAGCACCTTAATTTTGGCATTTTGGTTCATACCTCCCAGTTCTTTGCTGTCAAAAGCTACTGTAAAGTCCTCTGGGACATGCAACCCGTATTTGCCACTCTTGTGCAACCAAATATTCTCCCTGCAACCTTGGCTTGGTTTTGGATTGTCTGTATTTCCTTGGTTTAATAAACAGATCTTGATTACTTACCTGGCTTTAATTTGCTTCCTTTGGGCCATTGCTTCAGTCTCTTTCAGTTCCTAAATTATTTATTGTTGCTATAAACTATGTATAAGACAATTCTAAGCTATAGTCTATAGAAAAAAATCTGGCTATCATTCAAAGAGAGATGTTTTATTTTGAACTAAACAAGTACTTCCTGGGAATGTTTATGTGTTAAGTTAATAATATTTTCGCTAAATAAAAATATATTTATATGTCTTTATAGCCTGCCTTTCTTCCTACTTAGAATGATAATAAGATGCAACAGTTTACCAGTCTCTTAGCAGAATTTTTATGAGGGCATTATTTTATACTTCTTACCTTTAAAGAAAACAAAATTTCCATCACTGTTTTCATAAACTGCATCAATGCTTGGAGGCAGTCCCCTCCAGAAGTAGGTAATCTGCATGGGGTATCCATCCATCACCCTGTTATTTCTGACTCGCCAAAACCATTGGTCCTAGAAATAAGCAAATGCATCTCTGATGATATTTGAAGGCATCTGTAATGATCACAACAGTTATTGAGATACAAACTTCCGTTAGCATTACATTTGGATAACAATTTTGAATGTTTCTCTGATTCTCTGATTAGCCTTGGCATATTAAAAAAAAGCTTTCTAGTACAAACTGAAATAATAATTCCTATCCAAGTTAGAAAGGGAGGCTGTTTTCTTTATCTCTTTCCATTTCCATGACTTCACACTTAATCAGGGTGAATGGCTATAAACTTTTTGCAGACTTGGATTATGGGCCAATTGTAATTTGCATTAATTATGATCAGAGCAAATAGAAATACACTGTGGGATAGTTTTTTGTGTGTTGTTTTTTTAGCATTTTTATGGATATTTATTGTACCTTTGTAATCTGATCACAGGTTTTTAGGAAGTAAGTGATATTCCCCTTTTCCAGTTGTAACAAATCATTGGGAAATACATATTTATTATAGAAAAAATTGATAAATCTATAGTGGTATTTCTTATCTTAGCCCTGGTTTGGTTGTGTAGAAAACTATATTTCCATCTGAACCGCAGCTAAATCAAGATTTAAATACGTTTAGAAAAACAATATCCTTGATTTTCAATAATGAATAATACATTCAATGGAAAAGTAGAAAATCTGACAATTTCTATGTATACAACAAACTTATAACTCAGAAAAAATGCCAGAGCAAGTAAAAGTTAAACGAAGAATTACAAAGGCATTTGATAAATGATAGATACTTTTGAAATTCATTTTCACAGTTCTACATAGATCAAATGATCAAAAGTAATATTTAACTGCCTCAATCTAATTCTTTACTTTGTTGATAAAGCAGTTTTATTTACAATACCTGATACATTGGCTTTATTTAAAAATATGAATCTGTGAACACTTTCACATACCTTGTCCCTGTAAATTTAGAAATTGTTTATACAGTCTATAATTGATGACAAAATCTTTCTCCCATTTTTACAGTTTTACCATCTGTTGCATGCATAAATGATACCTGTATGGGTATTGATTAAAATAAAACAAACATATTAAATAGCTAATGTTACTTTATCTTAACACTGATACAGTGACCCATGTCAACTACTAGATAAAGTTGTCACAATATTGTACATTATTTTCCATATATTTGTTTCAACTTTTTAAAATCTTGTAGATGAATAAATGATCTTTTGGGCTATATGTTTTTATTATAAATACTTATCTATTCTCTACCTTTCTCATTATTTGGAAAGACCTAAAAATGGTCTCTGTTGCAAAACATAAACCCCATCCAGAGACATTGACTGAGATGGGTGACCATAGAAATTAATCAAGCAAGCGAGCGAACAAATGAACAAATGAATGAATAAAAATGGTTGAATTAATTAGTTAATATTGTGAATGTAACATTGCAGTTATCCCTCATGTTGAACATTCTTTGCTTTTCTGTAAAATGAGAGGTAGGTTGATGTGTCCAGCCCTGAATACTACCAGAAAGGAAGACTGATAAAGAGAACAATACTGGTAGCTGTAGTCACAAATATCTATTATATGTTACAGTAATGAAAATAATTCTTTATGATGGATGTTCTTAGGACATCCTTTACTATCCTAGTACATTTTGGATGTACCACATTACAAGTCTGTATGGTAACCACAAACTAGAAAGGTATTTATAATTGGATGGATTAATTTCTTGCATGTGTTAATATATTTAAATAAAGCATGTTTTGCAATTACTTCCACGTGATAGTTAATGATTAACTGTTCTATTCTTTTGAAATAAGTTATAACCTTACAAAAATAAAATCCAAACCATAACATTAAATTGACATTTATTGTGTTTCTGACAATTATGTTGAGCTTGACATACAATAACTGAGATCTTATATGGTCTAAGCATTATATCCAGTTTAGTAAAGGAACAATATATGTGGGTCTCTAGGCCTGTCTGTGAGTGTATGTATGGGATAAACAGAACTAAGTACTCCTTGAAGCCCATTCATGTTTGCTATGGTTCTGTTTTTTCTAGTCCCACAGTGTTCAAGGAAAACAGTGACACATTTTATGTTTTATATAGCATCAGATGCATCTTCTAACTATTATTTTCCAAATTTCAAAGTGCTGGAGATATTGGTATCCTAAGCCCAAATTGTTAAAAACTGTACTGATTTCTTCTACAAATATTGTTGAATCCAATTTCAGGGAAGCCTTTAAAAAAAAAAAGTCTGATCCTTCTCTCTGGAATTCCAGGGATATCCATCTTCAATAAATTTACTTCCATTTTTCACAGCAGTCTCAACTGCTAAGTACATTTGAAAAGTGTGTCAGTGTGCAAAATGTATTGGTATGAACAAAGCACCTTTCATAAAGGAATAAAACAAACATTAATATTCTGAGGAGGGATCCTTTGCTTGGGCCAACTTGCTTTGTGAATCAGTTCAAGGGCTTTGCACATCCCAGATGCTTGTGACATTGATTTATTTACAGACTGTAGAAGAGTGAGGCATATATTCATAGGAAAAGAAGAAAAGAGTATTGTTGATTTATTATTACACATTCTACAAATACTTGGGCAGCTCAAGGAAATGCACATGGATTTTTCTTTTGATTTTTTTAATACAGATTTTGGAATACCCAGAGCTGTGCTATGATTTTATTTTGAAATAATGACCCGGCCGTCAAATAATATACAATTGCTGAGCTAACCAGTATCTTTAACACAACTTTCTTCCTGACTTTGAACAATCACATTACAAATCTATGGAGCACACCTAAATGACTTACCATTTTTTACTTGGCTGTTTTAGGATTTTAAATCTGTCAGTTTCAGGCATGAATGATGACTAAAATTCTGATGCTGGTGCTCAAGAGCTTGAAATATTACAACAGAGTAATATTATCACTGGACCATCCTAATACTGGAGCTAAACTGTATCTGTTGTGGGAGAGATATTGTTCTGTCACTGAGCATCTATTCCTATGCTAATTTTATTCCCTCCCAAACAGCTACACTTTATAGAACTCACACTGCATCTTAAAACAGTATACATGAAACAACATATATTACTCTGGCTCTCTCATCACAAGCCAATGATCTAGAGTAGTGACAATGCAGAGTGATGGAATCAGAAATGTAGTAATGACAGGACAAATAGTTTCTTATAGACTAGAAATGGCAATAGAATATCCTTGGACATCTTGCTAACATATTCCCTGCTTGATTTATTTAAAATGTTAGTTGTAACATTAAAAGCAAATTAAGTAGGGAAAAACTGCAAAGCCTTTAGGAATATCTTTATTTACAAGGATGTCTCTGAGCCGCACAGAGGTTTCATAAACATTCTTAGAAAATAAAATAAAATTGCTGATTGATTCTTGCCCAGAGGTTTGTTTGGCAGTGTGAGTATTTGTCTGGGAGGTTGAGGGGTGAAGTAAGATGGGCATGACTGGGAAACATCCTCACTAATTTGTTTTCACAATGGCTACATTGTGACTGGCTGTTTGTCTCTTTTGCAGCCATTCCAACATTTCACATAAGTCCACTGCCCACCTCACAGGGCTACTTGGGGAAAATAGGAAATGGGAGCATATATTTATTTATTTATTTATTTTTACATTTTATATACCGCCCCATTCCGAAGACTCGGGGCGGTTTACAGCTTATATATATGCCAACAATTGGGGAATGCTGTCCATACGTATTCATTCAATTAATCCAAATAAAGATAGGATGGAAATCAAATAAAAAATAAGACTTGGAAAAGGAATAGATTACCCACAAACAGGAGTATCTAATTTATCTAGTATATTTCAGTACAAAATAATGGCTCCTTTAGGTTGAACACAACTCCTGAAAACTATGTGGAGTTGATGTAACTTTTTTTTTACAACAGTGCACAAATAATTTGTCATTATTGCCTTCTGGAAAGTTTTGGCCATTTTCCAGGCCATCCAACAGCATCTAAATCAATTTCACGTTCAAATAGATAGGTATATAATGAGATTATAATGAGAGTGATGGAGGAGATTATAATGAGAGTGATGGAGAGTCTCAGGGAAGTCCTGCATTAGCATTTGGACACCACAGGTGCCCTGACATGAGTCCCGTGTCACACCCACCATGGTCATACACCCCCCCCCGGACAATGCCCACCATGCCCACCTGTCCTGGCCATACCACACGCACCCCCCCCCGGTCAAACTCAAACCTGATGCAACCCTCAATGAAATGGAGTTTGACAACCCTGATCTAGATATTCTGTCTTCTTCAAGATGGCCTTTGAAATCAACTGTGTAGCCTTACTAGTGATTGGCAGGTTCTTTCTCTGGAAAAGGTAAGACAGTTTCTCCGGGGTGCATTTTTTAAGGTTTTAAATAAGAGTCTAAGTAAGCATCCCTTTCTGGAGAGTACAGTTTGCAGTGAACACATTCAAATACAAATCCAGGTTGATTTTCTTAAGACTTACTTTGTTAAGTATTTTATTTAAATAGCTCTAAAGACTGATTCATAACTTTGTTTAGGGTTAGATTTGGTCTTTAGGTGATGCAATCAGGCACATATACAGATAGTGACCGAGTTTTGACCACAACTGAGCCCAAAATTTATGTTGCTAATTGAAACATTTGTTAACTGAGTTTGTCTCATTTTATGACTTTTCTTGCCACAGTTGTTAAATGAATCATTGCATTTGTTAATATAGTTGTTAAGTGAATCTGGATTCCCCATTGACTTTGCTTGTCAGAAGGTCACAAAAGCTGTTCACATGACCCCGGGACACTGCAACTGTCTTAAATATTAACCACTTGCCAAGTGTCTGAATTTTGATCATGTGACCATGAGGAGGCTACAACAGTCGTAAGTGTGAAAAAAGGTCATAAGGCACTTTTTTCAGTGCTGTTGTAACTTTGAATGGTCACTGTATGGACTGTTGTAAGTCAAGGACTACCTGTGCCACAAAATAGCAGAATCAGGGCAAAAAAATTTAACAGTTTGGGATAATACTAAATGACTTAGATGTAGCAAATGCATGATTGCTGCTCATATACTTAATTCCATTCTGTCATGTTAAACAGTCCCTAAGAGGATTTTAGGAAGTTATATCAAAGGCTTTGAGGGTTCATATGCAGCACCGGGCACCATCCCTGCTCTATGTTAAGTCATATTATCACAGCTTACTAACTAAAAGATTTAATTATTCTCAGTTTTCATAATAGTACTTTTTAAAAGTAAAAACAACAACAATGAACACCTCACTACTTTTATTAGTTATTTACTGTTCCCAATAAGCTTCTAAAATTTTTCTGGTTTGCTAGCTACTTTAGCTATTCTGTGTTACAAAACATACGACAGTATGTTCCTATGAATACAAAACATACGACAGTATTTAAGGAAGGAGAGTAAAGCAATGTTTAGGATTAATTGCGTAACTTCCAGGATAAGAAAAACGCAAAAATGCAAAATTAAATTCTCTCACAGAGAAACAGATATCTAAGAAGACCTCCCTGTATCGTATTTCTCAAAGTCTTCAGAGATGTCAGCCACCTAAAATTTTATTCAAAGGCAGAACAAAACAGTTATCTGTTCCCATGAATTATTTAATTCATGAATTTAATCAGTTAATTCATGAAAGCCTCTGAGTGACTTTGGGCCTGTCACTCTTTCTCAACCCAACTCACCTCACAGGGTAGTTGTGGCAAAAATAGGAGGAGGGTGTATGTTGGCTATTTTGCTGTCTTGAGCTATTTGTAAAAGTGATAAATGCAGGGAATCAATCAATCAATCACCCCCACAACAACATCCAGTCTTCAAAGACATTCATACTTCTTAGCAGTACAGTCTGCAATCATTTGTACCTTCACACTTCCAGTTGCTTTTTCAATATTTCTCAGAAAATGTAACTAACTCTGTTTACATCCACAATCCTTGCTGGTAAGAATCTGCAACTATAGCTTCAGCTGATTTTTGAAATTAGCCCTTGTATGCATTACTGAACAAAGATTCAGATCCAAAATAAGTATTTGCATAAGACCATCTGGATGTTGCATCATATTTACGCCTTTATTTTGCACTCTTGACCTATCTTCTCTCATACACACAGAATATATATTCTACATTCTTTAGGAATCTTTGGTTTAAAAAAAAGACTTCCATATGTAATGTACTTAAATAAACAAACAAACAAATAAGCAAGCTTTTGTCTTAAAACTTTTGCTATGTTTATCATCTTCAGCATTAAAGGTAAAGGTTTCTCCTGTCAGTCAAGTCTGACTCTAGGGAGCGGAGCTCACCTCCATTTCTTAGCTGAGGGAAGCAGCATTTTCTGAAGACATTTCTGTGGTCAGGTGGCCATCATGACTGTACACTGAGGCACATGGAATATTTATTTATTTATTTATTTATTTATTTATTTATTTATTTATTTATTTATTTATTTATTTATTTATTTATTTAT
>JANHFL010005038.1:16299-34573 GCA_032468155.1 Oxyrhabdium leporinum
TCAGAAATGGTGTAGGGTCTCCTGCTTGGGTGGGGGGTTGGACTAGATGACCTGCAAGGTCCCTTCCAACTCTGTTAATTTGTAATCTGTATAACTCACCCCTGAGATTGGATGACCCTTTGTCTAGAATGGTATAGGGTTCTTTCCAACTCTGTTATTCTGCATTCTATCCTGTATTATTTCAGATTCTTAAAAAGATGAATAAGCAGTGAAATATATTTCATTTTTAAAAAGATGAATAAAAGGTGAATATACAATCAAAGTTTTATGGAAACTTTGATGATTTATTGTCTTTGACATATACAACGGGATGTGGATGAGTGGGGAAGATACCAAATGGCTGTAGTTTCCCATCCAATCATTTACATTTTTATCCCCACTCATCTCCCCATTGAGAGTGACAGAACATTCAAGCTCATTTTCTAAAGTTATCTACATAATATTAATCATTCATTGACATCACTGGCGTTTCTCAATTACTGGTGCTGATAGGTCAGTAAAATAAAACTCAAGACAAATAGGAAGTTCCTGAAGCTGCCATCAAGATTTAATAATAATAATAATAAATAAGTGAATTGAGCATCCTGCAAGGGAATGCCCTAATGTAAATCAATCTTATCTTTAATATCTCCAATCAACTTTTTTTGGTGTTTGGCATTAAGACATGGGAAAGATCCGATGAAATGAACACCGGTCCAAGTGTGCTGTGCCTCTCAGCTGTCAGCTATTTCCAAAAGGACAAATGCAGAAGAATCTCTGGAAATCTGTTTATTGAGACAACAACTCTGCTTCTAAGGAATGGGTGCTTGTTTTTTAAAGGCTTACTCAGTTGTTTACGAAGTACAATACGGAAAACAAATGCCGTATCATGTTTATTATATATATAAAAAAAACACCCATCATGAAAAACAACAATGAGGAATTTGATCTTCCTGGAAGGGGAAAAAAAAAAGCTTAATTATGAGATAAAATATCAAACTAAGTCGCAGAAAATAAGCAGTTCATCTTTGATACACCCATTTATTCTCGACAATTGGTTCTAATCTTCAATGCAGGAACCTGTTTGTCGTTCATGTAACTTTGTTAAGGTACCAGATGGTTCCTGGTGAATAAATGAATCATCACTGTATACTCCAGGGAAATCCAGCTCTTGAGATATTTGTGTGCACATTTTGAGACAAGAGAGGAATGTGGGGGGTGGGGTGGGGGATCTGCCATGGATTTCTATGGAAACCAGTTGGCACAACCCAGCAAAAACACAACTGTGCAACGAACGAGGTCTGCTTGCCTCTCTCGTACGCAGTTCCAATCTCTACACAAGACAATCGGTCTTTGCAGAAGACAAATGCAAATTCAGGAAAAGTTACTTCCGAAGCATGCATTTTAAGAGTCATTACGTTGACTCCTCTTCTTCCTCCCACCCCCCGCAAAATAGTTAGAGAAGGAGAAACTAGATAAATGTATGTTCTTCTATTTTTTTTTTTAAATCAAGCTAGACATATTACATTTAAAAAAGACCTCATCGTGCTGTAGATTAGGAAAATTTGCAGAGTACAAACAGGTGCATATTTTGCTTCTCCTTTGTTAATAATCTGCCTGAAACAAGCTAGAATGATACCTTAGTAACTGATGAATGGATTTTGGTGAGGTTGCTTGTTGAATCAGACATTTTTCACAGCTCGGGGGAAGAAAGGTACCCCTGAATCTTGAAAATAATGTCTGATATACTTTGAGGCTCCCTATTTCCATGCCTAGACGTCCTAATGCAATCAGGGGCGTTCGTGGGAGATCAAAATGTAGATGATGACGGGTGTAGCATTCTGATGGAAGGAAAGGACCACCTCTGTTGTACATGCAGATTTTAATCCTCATGAATGTGCCCCACATGCGTGGAGTTACCTTCCAAGTATGTAATCAGGACTCACATTTTTCCTCCCCTTGGCTGTCAAGCTTAACTAAAAGCACCTCTCTGCCAGGAAGCCATTTTGCTTGCTTATCGGTGATTTATCTATGGAGATTCTCCATCATCCAGATCATGATTGTCCCAAAGGTGATTTATTTATTTTTTTCTCCCCCAAGAGGAGACTAGAGTTTCTTTGGTTTTCCTTGAAGGGGTTTCGCTTCTCACCCAAGAAGCTTCTTCATAACTTCGGAACTGAAGAATCTTCTTGGATGAGAAGCGAAATGTCTTCAAGGCAAAACCAAGTCCACCTGTGTTTTATTTTTTTTTAAGAAACACTCTTTTTGGGTGGTTGAATTCATGATGGGTTCTTGAGAGGTATAACTCGGAACAGAAGGGGCATGTGAAGCTGACACGAGAAAAAAGTCAAGTTTCATTTCTGAGAAAAACATCCCCCTTCCATTTGGCAATACTTGTGTGTGTGTGTGTGTGTGTGTGTGTGTGTGTGTGTGTGTGAGAGAGAGAGAGAGAGAGAGAGAGAGAGAGAGAGAGAGAGAGAGAGAGAGAGAGAGAGAGAGAGAGACTGCCCCATCTGCAAATCCTCATCACTTCACTATGAAATATTGAAATATTAAATCAGATCTTCGATAAGATGCCTGAAGAGCAGCGTGGTAATAAAAAGGAGCATTTGCTCGTATTACATCTGCCACTATATATTACATCAACCCAGCTACCTGAAGGTGTCTTAGGATGACATTAGTAGTAGCCGGCTGATTTAATTTCAGTTTTTAAAAAGGAGGATATGCAATTTTAATTCCATTTATTTTGGCCGGTGCCAAGCCAATTTCAACTTGAAAATGTGGGAGAGAAGGAGGGGGGGGGGAGAGAGGAAAGAAAAGAAACCAGGGCAAATAAGGTGGCCCTGCTGAATATTGATAAGCCATTTTTTAAATTTATTAAGGTTATAGGGAGGTGCTTGTACGTGGTTTGCATCCTAGGAAGAAGCCTCAAGAGGACTGGTGATCTGTGCCACGCTCAGAGATTGCCAGAGCTACGAAATGTCCAATTCAGCCACTGAAAAGCGAAAGTGGAAACTCCTTTTAATAACCACATGTGGCAATTCCATCTCCCTCTTCGGGACTCCTTCGGGATTATTACAGAGGAACAACCTGGCCCACAGGTCATTTACAGTGGCCACCCATCCGTCATTATAAACGACAGACTTCAGCGAGCTTGATTTGTGCTTCAGAAACTCACTCCTGCCCTTTATTTTGGTCGCGTAACGTTTGTGGTACAAAATGTAGCATTTGTGGCACAGTCTTTCCCATCCATGATGCCGAATTGTGTTGTTTTTTTTCCCCAAAAGGAGTTTACACATACTCTTTGATTTTGTGCATTTGAATTAGAACAGGCATCTTTCTCAAGTTGTTGGCTTTTGACCTCGGGTTTGGCTTTTTGAATTTTCCTTTCTAAATCAAAGTTATAAACATAACCAAAAAAAACGTTTTTGTTTTGTTTTTTTTCCCATTCTTGGGAACCTTGTTCAGATTTGTCCCTGTTTCTGGCAGATCCTTTGTGTTTTCCAAGAAAATATGGTCAAATATGGGCTCGGCACTATCATAGCTATCTGCTGGCCTCACATCTGAGATGATGTTGGGGGAAGTTGACAATGCGATGTTTAAGTTTATTTCTTAGTGAAGGTAGTTAAGAAGTAGGAAGTAAATTAGCACGATTAAAATCTCTAGCTCACCCAGTGTCCCAGGTCACCACATAGGAGGTGGGCTTCAACCCATTTGAAATGATTTGAGGGAGGTTTAAGGGTGGGGGTGTCAGGTCTAAGAGAGAACTGAACACACACACAAAGACACACATACACACATATATACATCAACGTATTGTTGTTCAGATGCGAAGCCCGTGTCCAACTCTTCCTGATCCCATGGATCATAGCATGCCAAGTCCCCCCTGTTCTCCAGTGTCTCCCAGAGTTTGTCCAAACCCATCTTCATTGTGTCAATGACACTAACCATATCATTCTCTGTCGTCCCTTTCTCTTTTCTCCTTCCATCTTTCACAACATCAGGCTCTTTTCCAAGGAGCCCTCTTCTTCTCATTTGGGGGCCAAACCATTTCAGCTTCAGTTTCAGGATCCGTCCTTTCAAACAAAGGACAGTCAGGGTTGATTTCCTTTAGGGATACATATACATATAGAGTATAGAATATGCATATACATTTTCTGCTTTGGATCATACTAGCAAATACTCTCTGAATTGCAACTCCTACCCCAGGATATTTTGCTTAGAAACCTTACCACCACTCTCAGAAATAGGGTCATAAGAGAGGAATCTTATCATACAAATAAACTTTGTATGATAAACTTTATCTTAGGATCCAAAATGATCCCAGGATACTATGTTCAGCTGTCAACACACCGTATTTAATATTAATTCCAATATTTATGATTCAGCCTCGATTAAGTCCTTGTCAGTCACAACAGAGTTCACTTTTTCTAATATATTTCTTGTAATTATTATTATTTTTTCACGGCCTTAAAACACACAATAGGAGAATTTAAAAAAATCTCTTTATACCTTCAACCGTGGCTTTCTCTCTCACTCACTTTTAACAAATCTGCACACCCACTCCAGAGCAATCTGAAATTTAACGTAACCCCCCCCCCCTCCTGAATTACAGTTTCACAGTTCTGTGTCTAGCTGATCTGCTACTTATTCAGTCTTTGCTTCAATCCTTGACAAGAATAAATCTAACTTGCTGCCCCCCCCCCAAAAAAAGGGAGCTCCTTGAGGCCCAGCAAATAGAACATTTTGTATTTTGAGGAATTTCCAATTGCTTTAGTTCAAATAGTTATGGCGATACCTTTCCTCTGAAATACCTGGAACAAGGATGGAGAATTTGGGGCCTTCGGTTTTCCGTGATCATTATGTATGTTGAAAAATCTGAGCGTGATTTCCAGCCGTTCAGAATTGAGGAACATACAAGAATTGTAGTCTAAGCCCAAAATGGGAATATCACGGTTAAAGGAAAACCCCAAACTCCACGTAAAAAACCTCACCCAGGAATGAAATGTCCCCACCTACTTTGTGAATTTCACTTCCCCGCAAAATTTCAACCACAGGCCTTCACCCCTGAAAAGTTATTCACCCATTACTGAAAAGTTGTGCATGCAATCATGCTTCCTCTGTTAAGCTATGCAATCTTAACAAGCCAACACAGTCCTAGGCTGCATTAACAGAGGGATAGTATCAGGATCACGCGAAGTGCTAATACCACTTTATAAGGCCTTGGTAAAGCCACACTTGGAATCCGGCATCCAGTTTTGGTCACCACGATGTAAAAAAAGATGTTGAGACTCTAGAAAGAGTGCAGAGAAGAGCAACCAAAAAAGATTAGGGGACTGGAGACTAAAACAGACAAAGAACGGTTGCTGGAATTGGGTATGTCTAGTTTGATGAAAAGAATGATTAGGGGTGATGTGATAGCAGTCTTTCAATATTTTGAGGGGCTGCCCCAAAGAAGAGGGAGTCAAGCTATTCTCCAAAGCCCCTGAGGGCAGGAGAAGAAGCAACGGATGGAAACTAATCAAGGAGAGAATCAACCTAGAACTAAGAAGAAATTTCCTGACAGTTAGAACAATTAATCAGTGGAACAACTTGCCTCCAGGAATTATGAATACTCCAACATTGGAAGTTTTTAAGAAGAGATTGAATAACCATTTGTCTGAAATGGTATAGGGTTTCCTGCCTAAGCAGGGATTGGACTAGAAGACCTCCAACTCTGTTATTAAAAAAGAAAGAAAAAGATATGCAATCCTACTTCCTCCACTAAGACATATTAAAATACATTATTTTAAAAAAAAATTAAGAAGATATTTAACCGTGTGGATTTTAAGGACAACTCTAAGGCTGAAATTAGGCTAAATAAGGTTATAGCTATATTCTACACATAGCCATCAGAGACGGATGAGATCTATAGTGTTTCCATAGAGGTTTGGTGCGTTATTAAGATTTTTAAAACATTATCGGAATGAATTGGTCAGTGAGGTTAGGGGACAAATACAGTACAATGACAGGTTTTATCACCGAGCTACACCTTCTGAAAGCTTGAAAGATGTCTCCATACTTATACACGGACAAATGCAATGGGTTTTTGCAAGTTAGAAAACCTACATAGATATAGATCTTTTCAACCCACAAGTAGTCTGGAGGTGTAGGCCCTTCTCCGTAGCTCATGCTTTCACACAGTTGCAGACCCTCAAAATTGCACTTGCTTGCCCATCCCATAACCCTCCGCACCACCATTGCTAAAAAAGTTGAGCGGTGCTTGTTCTCCTGGACAATATAGTGGACTTAAAACTGGTTGTCCCGCAGACCAACCTTCCGCTCACCCTTCTTGCTATTGTATTGCTGTCTTTATCTTCTGGTGAGGTGGAAAAAAAGACAATACATGGAGGTAGAAGAGCTGTCTTTCCGATCTGTTCAGCAGGATGGAAGCACAATCACGACTGGACTAATAAAGGAGAACGTTTGTAGGTCAGGGTTGAAAAGGGAGTGGGAGTCCTTGGTCTTCTCTGAGGTGGGTTTTTTTTTCCTCGCAGAAGTTTCCTTACCCAAATGAGGTAACATCATCAGTGCTAGATGACGAAGTTAGCTAGTTTAGTTAATGAAATATCTGCAAGAAAACCACCAGGTTTAGAAAGCACCAAAGACCCCTAATAACTTCATCACATTGTTGGTGTTTCCTAGTTCGGGTAATCTGTGAGAAAACAGCCAAGCTTGGAGAGCACCAAGGACCCCCTCATGGCTTAACTCCAGGAGAGAAGGAAAAGATCTAAAGACATAGGACTGCAGGAGAATTCCTTGTCCACACAGCTCAAGGGAAAAAAATGCTGCAATACTGAACTTTTCAACTTTTTCCTCTGAATATCTCCCCAAGAGTAACAGTACAATGAGAATGGTGTATCTGAGCATCAATCCTGAACAGGCATCACACATGGAACTAGATTTATGTACTTCGGATCATTATTCATAATATAGATTCAGTGTTCATGCCAGCACAGAAATGAGATGCGAACTCATGCTTCACTTCCGATATCATAATGTATTGCAGAGAGAATTGTCTCTGGAGTTCAGAAAGAGCCTGTCGACGGTTGATGGATGGGACGAACAAATGACTTAAATGCCTTAATGAGTTTCGAAGCGAGAGAAATGCGCTCCCTTAAAAGTTATGAACCCTCCTGTAGCATCCCAAAAGCAGAGAATACACTTCGAATACTTTCCATAAAAAAAGCCTACAGCAATTAATGAGGCATCGCGCTACCCCAATAAACAAGTTGAGTCATCTGATCACATTTACTTTTGGAATGCTGTTGGAATTCATTGTTGGAATGTATTTCTATGCAACAACTATGGTAGTATTCAGTCAGTAGATGGCAGTGTTTACAAGTTTGGATCTATGGTATATACTCTATGCTTTTTTGTTCTAAGCAGAGTTTCCTGTTTCCTGTTACAGTTTAAACAGTTGAGCAGTAAAGCACATGGTGACTGTACTCGTTTGCTCTATAGTGCTATATACAAGAGCCGTGGTGGCACAGTGGTTAGAATATAGTACTGCAGGCTACTTCTGTTGACTGCTGGCTGCCTGCAATTTGGCAGTTCGAATCTCACCAGACTCAAGATTGACTCAATCTTCCACCCTTCCGAGGTCAGTAAAATGAGGATCCAAATTGTTAGGGGCAATATGGAGGTTTATCACTACTCAGTTTATCACTCAGTTTAATCACTACTCAGGTTTATCACTACTGAAATACTACTCGGGAGACCTTGAGGACACGGATAAACCTCCAAGTGCTTCAGTGACCCTCTAAAAGGATGCAAACGACCAGCTGTCTGTCAGAGCTGAAGAAGCTTCTTGGATGAGGTGAAAGTTTGTTTCAAAACAAAAAAACAAGAAAATCCAGTTGCCTCCTGAAAAAAAAGCACCTTTGGGATATCCACATTGAGGTTGTCCATGGAAGGAAAATTTCAGGATTGACAAAAATCTCAGCTATGGTCAAAAAAGTCCAGAGGATGGGGTCAAAGCTCCACCTGCCTTTTGCTAAATGTGCAACGTACATAACAAAATTGCTGGCGCTTCAATGGAAACATCCCAACTTCCATCTTGACTTTGCATCAAACCATCAGGCCTGCGGATCCCATTGAAGACTAGAGCCCATGAAATGGCTGCATTGTATATGGGCTTAGAATGCATTCCCCCCCCCATCTCTTTTTTATTGTAGTTTTTAACTGGTTTTAACTGGTTTTTAATGCTTGCAGAGGAATATATGTTGACCGTTTAGCTTTGTGTTTTTATTCTATGCACCACTCAGAGTCATCAATGGGCGGCTATATAGATTCAATAAATAAATTAATAGATAAATAAATACTTTGAGGATACCTATGGGAAAAAAATCTAATGGCTAGTTTGAAGACGAAATCAATAACTTTTTTCATGTCCCTGAAAAAATGAGAGAAATTTTACAATACCTTTTCATATTCTACCAGAACATTAAAAAAAAACCCACCTGTGCACAGAAGCAAGTTCATTTTGCTCCAAGCTTCCATCCAGACTTATTTTTTTTCCCCATTTCACTTCAGTTCACGTGTCTTCTGGGTTCCACCTGCCCCCAAATTGCAGAAAATAATATTCAGGATCATTGGGTCTATAAATACAGTTCAAGCTAATATACCTGAGATTTCCTAAAGGCATTTTTCAGACTATTTCCCGGAGACCCAAGGCTGACACTACTGTACTTTTCTAGATAAAACTCAATCTGTGAAGCCTTTATCCGTATGAAATAAAAGTGAAATGGTGCCGTAATTGAAAACTGTGGGAAGGGAAGAACTTACATTGAATTGTACTGGATTTCAGATCAATCTGGCTAGTATGCCTAAGGACAGAATAAAACACACACACACACACACATATATGCTTCTTGAGGTTTTCGCGGGTATTTGTATGTGTATCTTCGGTTCTTTTCGGGTTTTCTCCCGCGTAAAATTGGTGGTTTCTTTCGCCGTAAAATTGGCGGTTTCTTTCGCAACGTTTTGACGGGATCGCACCCATCATCTTCAGGCTGTACGTTCGGGTTCTCTTGAGCGCAAGAGAGAGAGAAGACCCGAAAAGAACCGAAGATATATATATATATATACATACACATACACATACACACACACACACACACAATTTTATTTTTTTTAAAGTACTTTTGCAGAATTGTGAAAGAGTGACGATTTTTTTTAGTACAATACCATTCAGTTTCAGGAATGCTTCTTTCATTTTCTGTTATAATTTAAGCTAGCTGAATATGTTATTACGTTTCCTAAAACTAATTGGACATTTGAATAGCAAATCATTAGAATGAGATTGAATATCTATCTATCATCTCTCTCTCTCTGTCTGTCTATCTCTATCTCTCTGTCTATCTCTATCTCTATCTCTCTGTCTATATCTATCTATCTTGCATTAAGTAAAAGTATTCTTTTTCTCAAAATGTTGCTTTATTACTGCAGGCGGGCTACATATTCTTAATAAAACTTATCTTGACAGAATGCACGTGGGCTACAGGGATGTGCAATTTCCAGAAATACTTTAGAAAAAGATGTGAAATGCGGTGGGGAGTGACTATAGAATCTATCTGCAACTCTTTAAAGCAGCTGTGTCTTTTCCTGGGAAACAGTACAGCTGCATCCCCAAGCTGCTGGCAGGTACTGTAACTCTTTGTAGAGGTATCAGGTGTGAAGAATCAGAGTCACCGGGTACCAGTTCAGAATATTTATTGCTCAAATCTATACACAAGAATCTGGTCAACTAACAATTTCAGCACTAAATCGATAAGTTAGATAAGTTAAAGAAAACTGCGGTGGGGTGGGGGGCTGGGTTTGCAGCATTTGTGGACATGTAATGATTCTGAGCTGAGTTCTCTCTTGACCCCACCCCAAGCTCTGCCTGCTCTTCTCCTACAATTGGAGCAAATTTTCCAAAGAATTATTTAGTCCTATAACAGGGTGAGGAACTCTGGGAGTTGAAGTCCACAAATCTTAAAGTTGCCAGGGTTGGAGACCCCTGTCCTATAATTAAAAAGCTATAGGTGTGTGCATTCTTCAGTTCTTGCTAAACATGATAGGAACACATGCAAAGTCCAATGTTGAAGAAAATGAAAGAAGCACTGTTTTTTTAACAGATACCTCTTGCAAAAAAGAAAAAAACAAGTGTAACTCGTGAGTTACATTTTGGAACTCATGCAATCACCAGGAATTGGGCTAAATCCACAGAAGGTTTTATCTTTCAATGGCGGCTGACTACTGTAAGTTCAATTTGCACACGGGATAATTTTCCTTTTTCTCAACAGCCTGATAAAAGTCAAATTAAGGATCAAAGCTCCCAGAAATCTTCATACACAAAAAAAGAAATACAAATCCATGTGTCTCTGTGGCCAACCTTTTCTAACCTTGCCTTTTTTTGGCAGGTTGGGGCTCCTAAAAAAATTGAGACCTTTCAAATAGTCCTCGCTAGACTTTTAAAGCTCTCCAAAAGTGCAATCAATTTTTCTGTAGCTGGAGTTTATTGTATTTTTTTCTGATTCCCCCCCCCCATCATTATTGTACATCATCTGTGTAGGAGTAGCTTTATATAGCAGAAAATGTACGCTGAGAGAAATAAAAATAATACCAGTCTTCACACAAGTCTTTCTGGACACTGATCCTTCTCTTACATAATGGGGGAAAAAATCATTAGGAAATTACATAAAGTCTAAAAAAAAATCATCTAGTTGTCCCCTAAAATCATATGGAGCTTAGCATCAGGTGTCTCCAAGGGAGAAACGTGCAGAGGGGATGACAACATCGTGCAAAGGCTGGGCTGCATATTTGTCTGACACCATCATGCTTGCAGGTCATGACAGTGTTGATGTGATGTCATGTGCATGTCATCATGTCAATCTCATCATGGTTGGATAATATGACCCAACAACCTAGCATGGCAATACTTCATTTGTGTGTTTTTATCCATATGCCTTCTGGAGACCATCTTGATACGCCACTCCAGTTTTCCTGGTTCCGTTGCCTTCTTGCTAAGACTGATAGTGACTGGTCTAAAGTCGCCCAGTTGGTATCATGCCTAAGTCAGGACTAGAACTCATAGAGTCTTGGTTTCTAGCACGGTGCAACCATCGCAATCAAGCTGATTTTTCCATCTATTCCATAACCAGAAGATAAAAAAGAGATGGTTGACCATCTGTGGTGGGATGTAGTCTGCATTCCCAGCAAGGAGGGGCTGCATTCCAGAAGAGCAAGCTTGTGTGTGAGAGAAAGGAGTTGATGATGATTCCTACCTAATAGTTCCCAGAGTATATCATTTATGGGGAGGTGACAGTTTGCTTTAGTTTGGCAAGAGTCTGTCCATAGGTGAGGAACAATACTCCTTGGAAGATTCACAACCTATCTTTCTTGGTTTTGGGAGACCAGCATCCCCAGTTTAACCAATTAGAGGAACTTCTTATGGAAAATGCTCTTCAACTTCTTATAATTTCCTCTTTGGCTCTACTAGAGTCAAAGAGGAAATCATAAGGCATGGCATAACATTTTCCACAAGCTAAAGTCAATCATTCACTAGCTCTAGATATCTCCAGTTGAGAAGCTGCAGTGGGGCAACAGATTCTGAAGTGCCTCGCCTAACTTTCAGCTAGATGTTCTCCTTCCTTTTCGAACTCAGGCAGTGAGGGATTTCTAGCACAAGAATTACCAGCTTACATGCTTCGGTTCTACTACACATCCTCACCCACCAGCTCTTCAAATATATTTTTTTTTTCTCCTACCTCCTGAGATTATTGGTGACATGCGCCAAACTGCAATCTGTATTTAGATTTTTATCACTCGAGTTTATGTGGTGACAGCTTCATCTGTCATTATTAACAAGAGGCGACGCGCTTTGCTTGGAAAGGCGCTGCAAAAAAAAAAAAACATTGGTCCTCCATTTTTAATTTGGATTCCCTTGTGGTGTTGTTGTTGTTGCTGTTGTTGGGTTCTTTTTGTTTTGTTTTGTTTTTGCTTACCTAGACGATCCGTACAATTCCTCCCCGCGCAATCCTTCGTTGCTTAAACAAACATCTAATTAAATCTCCCGACGTGTAAGGCATCTGTTAAGAAACACTAATGAATATTTGAAAACTGACAGGTTTTTTTTGTGCCACTCGACAAATTATTCTACTGCGTTTCTTTTAAAAAGTGATAACTATATATAGCAAGTCGTGATGCTTTCCTTGTCTCAGCAGAAAGAAGCAGAAAGCTGAGCCTCTCTGGGCTCAAGTCAGGCTCATTTAATATTTGAACAGGAGAACATCGGAAATATCAGGGCTGTAAGGTAGATTGGGAAGTCCAAAACAAGCCAGAAATCCCACGAAACCAAGTTTGACATTTTACCATATTCATAGCAGGTGGCCACATCTAGATGACCTTGGCTTTATAAAGGACCCCAGACTTTGATTCGAGTTAGTGTTCAATGAATGCCGCGTCCTTGCTTTTTTTCCATCTGAAAACGTTGGGTTCGTTGAACAGGCCCGATCTTAACTTCTTCCGTTTTTCCTTAGCTGGGTCAATGTAGGTTTTGAAAAGTCACTCCTAGGTGAGCGATCCATTTTGAGAACTCTGCCCCTGGCTGACAAAACCAATATAGATAGTTCTCGACTTGCAACGGCTCATTTAGTGACCGTTCAAAGCTACAACGGCAGTGGGGAAAAAAAAAAGGCTTGTGTCTGTCATTCACACTTATGCCTCTCACAGCGTCTCCACGATCACATGACCAGAATTCGGACGCTTGGCAGCTGACTCACCTTTGTGACGATTGCAGTGTCCCGAGGTCACGTGATCCCCATTTGCAACCCCCTGATCGGCAAAGTCAAGGGGAAGCCAGACTCACTGAAAAAAACCATTTTACTGACTGAAGAACTGCAGTGATTCCCTTAACGGCCCTGGCAAGAGAAGTTGTAACAAAGGTCTCACTTAGCACTCGAAATCTTGGGCTCAGTTGCGGTCGTATCTCAAGGACTACCTGCGTGAGAAAGAAATCATCTCAAAGCGGACGCCTGTTTCTTGCTGAGCTGAAGAACAGTCCGAGTTTACTGACTTTCCCAAGCAAATCAATCCCCTTCCAAACTGGGTTTTCATCCCAGCGGTTTAGAAAAAGAAAACGAGCAACTTACAGCTCAATTTTCCTAAGTCGATTTTATGCAAAAATAGCAAATACGGCAACTGTTCAGTTCAAAGCGATTGCCTGAATTTAAGCCGTATTGACTCCCATTTCTGTTAAATCAGATTATACGTAAAGCCGGGATTTAAAACTTTAAAACTGATTGCAGTGAGGCCATTGAAAGTTCTAGTTCTATCCAAACTTCTCTTGGGCTTTAAAGAGGAATCAGCGATATGAGATTTCTTTTGATCCCTATCGTTATAGATCCAGAGACCCACATCAAAAGAACCAAGTGTTAAGTGTTACTTTATGCAGGGAACACTCGATAAAATAAAACAGCTCTATCTATCCGAGAGATAAGTTTTATTTTTTCAGAGAAATCCAGCAGGCTTGGATTAATTCCCTGCCATAAAGCCCCAAGTTACAGGGGGGAGAAAAAAAAACATTATTATAATAAAAATCTCCTGGATTTTATTCTGTCTGCATGTTGCAGGATGTTGCACTTTGTATTTACCTCCATAAGAAAGCACAATCTTGGGAAACTTTGGGAAGGAAGGAAAGGAATCTCGTTTATTTAAGGCATTCGTGAATAAGGGCAATTCATTTTCTGATATTTGCATTAATAATACAGTACCCTCTTATTTGACCATGGGTAGAGAGGTTTTAGAAATATTTGCAAATGGTGCTTTATTGCATCTTAACTGCTTTGTCTTTGCTCTTTATGATTATTACATTGTCGTTCTGCCAAAGAAAATTGTAAATGTCTAAGATTTGGACAGTCTAATAAGTGCACCCTTATTTTTCTATTTGACAACTTTGTGTTGAAGGCCTATTGGAGACAAAAACAAATGAAGAATGGTTGCAGGAACTGGGTATGGCTAGTCTGGAGAAAAGAAAGACTAGGGGTGACGTGAGAGCGGTGTTCCAGTATTTGAGGGGCTGCCACAAAGAAGAGGAGGGTCAAAGCATCTGAGGGAAGGACAAGAAGCAATGGATGGAAACTAATCAGGGACAGAAGCAACCTGAAACTACGGAGAAATTTCCTGACAGTTAGAACAATTAACCAGGAGAACAGCTTGCCTTCAGAAGTTGTGAGTTCTCCATCACTGGAGGTTTTAAAGAAGAGAATGGACCACCACTTGTCCGAAATGGTATAGGTGTCTTCTGCTTGAGCAGGGGGTTGGACTAGAAGATCTCCAAGGTCCCTTCCAACCTAGAACTAAGGAGGAATTTCCTCACAGTGAGAACAATTAACCAGTGGAATGGCTTGCCTTCAGAAGTTATGAGTTCTCCATCACTGGAGGATTTCAAGAAGAGATTGGGCAGTCACTGGTCTGAATTGATGTAGGGTCTCTTGCTTGAGCAGGTAGTTGGACTAGAAGATCTCCAAGGTCCCTTCCCACTCTATTCTGATTGAGTGTGGAGGGAAGGCTTATGCCTCCTGAGTCACTAGGGAGCCTCTGCTGCCAGAAGTAAAGTCCTCAGTGGAAACCTGGCTGAACCAGGAGTAGCCACAAAGAGATCCAAGCTGGATTAATTTTTCCCAAGCAAGCAACTGACCAGAAACCAGCCTTACATGATGACCCATTTTGAATGGATGCGTAGCAGTAAGAGAAAGCAAGAGGAAGGATGGGGGAAAGACAGAAGGGGAGGTTATCTTTAATAGGGAGAAAATGTAGAAATGTGGTCTCAAGGATAAAACAGATTTTTCTTGCATTCCAGTTATTAGCTGTTCTTCATCTAGCTCATGTTGGCCTGGTCTGGTTGCAGGAAAGCTCCACTAAATCAGAGGTTCTTAATTTTTGTGTACCTTGGACAGTCTGGAGAAACTGACAGATCCTTTGTCAGGAACAGACAATAGACTAAATGCATAAATAAAGTATGGAGGTATAGATGTGTTACAAAGGAACACATTATGCTCAGAGAGATATCAAAATATTAAAGAACAACAGATAGATACGTGCGTCTTCCTTATCTCATTGAGTCAATTACAAGACAAATGATGTTTCATTCAGAATTCAGTGAAAATAAAACTGTAATTGTTTTTCTATCCAAGTTCATGGGGGCCCTGAAATTTATCCAGTGAAGCCATCAAACCCAGGTTAAGAAAACCTTGCATTAATTATTGGACTTTCCATTGTGGTTTTTTTCCTAGCTATACAGTCGTGCCTTTGCTAGAAAAGGAGAAACGTGAATTCAGAGACTGCAGCCCAGCTGATTCAGGCGGTGAGTCCAAGCAGATTCAAGTATCGGATTTGAATTGGAGGAGCCCACTCGCCTTTTAAACATCCGAGTGACCTTGAAGGCGATCACTTTCTCTTCGAATAACCAGGGCTGTTGTGAGCAGGGACAGAGCAATAAATTCAGTGACTGGTTTAATTAGGCTTTGAAAGAAAAGCTGAAGTTATCAAAGCATGGTTTATGTCAGGACACCAAATTGATGGCAGCAAGGCCAAGGTTCAAAAGTTGAGAGGGATTATTTGAGACTTGGATTTTCTCCTTTCTTTCTCTCTCTCTCTCTGCCTAAAGAATGGCAATGAATTTGGCTAAGGTGGCAATCAAAAACAGATCCATTGGACTTTGGTAACATTGCTACAGAAACCCAAAGGTGCTTTTTCAAGAGGCAACTGGACTTTCTGGGGTTTTTTGAAGACGTTTCGCTTCTCCTCCAAGAAGCTTCTTCAGCTCCGAGCTGAAGTTCATTTCTTCTCAGATCTGAAGAAGCTTCTTGGAGGAGAAGCGAAACGTCTTCAAAGAAAAAAACAGGAAGTCCAGGTGCCTCTTGAAAAAAAAAGCACCTGTGGGACAATCAGGACCTGGATTGACTGAGAGGCTCCATAGACATTGTTACGGAAAGTAGAATTCAGGAGTGAATTGCAGTGATTCAGTCAGGGCATTTAGATAAAGCTGTAATGTAGAATTGGCATATTTTAAAGTTACTTAGGTGGGGTGAGCAGCAATATAAACTGAATGAATGAATGAATGAATGAATGAATGAATGAAATCAAGTCAGTTTGACTTGATCCCACACACCAACTTAATTTTTCAAATTGATTCAAATCAACAAAGTCTTTCCAGAGGTGTGTAAATAGATATTTATGTGGTCCTTGGTGCTCTCTGAGTACACCGATGCACTGATGATGTTACCTAGTTTGGTTATGAAACATCTACAAGGAAACAACCCAGCTCAGAGAGCATCAAGGACCCCACAATTCAACTCTGGGCTACAAATATTCTCTTCCATCTATATAGATATTTGTATACCTAACTACCCCAAGCATGTAGCTTCCTACAAATAGGCATTTAAAGAACGTTTATCTATTTGGCTAATCCAAAATAGACCCAATGGACTTTGGTAACATTGCTACGGAATGTAGAATCCAGGACTGAATTGCCGTCAATCAATCCGGGCATCGAGACAGAGATAGAATCCGAAATTGGTATCTTTAGCCTTAGTGCCCTCGGACTACTCATCTGCTCAGGGCAGAATTGACCTGCAGCCCTTAATTTTATTCCAGGAGTGGTTCTTTCCTCATCAGAATTGGAGAATGACTACAATTGCTACAGCTTTCAGCTGGCTAGCAAAGGAAAAGCTATTTTGCTGACTCACTCCTCTGGGCTCGACGTCGAATTGCCTCCGCCGGCCTTTTAGCATTTCTTCAAAATCCCTTCAGCCCGTCTGATCCTCCACCCTGTCCAATTGCTTTTCTCACCTCCTGTCCGTCAAGGGAAAGAAACGCTGTCCGTATCCCACCCACCCCGAAAGCCCCCAGGGGCCCATCTTCCATTAGCTGCAGTTCGTGACCCCGCGCGCTCGGATTTGACAGGAAGTTCAGCTTGTCGGGCAACAGCTGTTCCATCCTGCAAGAATCAATTTCTCCCCCTTGAGGTCGCTGTCTTCGGTGACCCTTTCCCTTAATATTATGTTTAATAAATGCCGCGGCAGGAAAACTCAGGGCTGGCGATGCTATTGATTTCCAACCCCCCCCCTAACCTCCCCATCAATGTCTATTTGAGGTTCATTATAGGCTTTGGTGGCGATGGGGAAAATGGATGTACTCACTTCGAACAGTGAATTGCTGCAGGCAGGGGGAGGGGGGAATCATCCAAAGTCCGGTTTTCTCCCGTCTGCTTCTCCCAAAAGCAGGCAAGGAGAAAGTATGATTTGTCTTGAGAAAAGGGCATTCTGGTGTCTACACACGGTGACACTTTCCGGCAGAATTAAGGCTGCATCAATCAGTCCAGTAAATCCTCCAGCCGTTAATCAATCCGTTTTTGGCCTCATTGCAGTCAGGAACGAAAAAGGACAGAGCAGGAAGGAGTGTCTTCTAAGCATGAACAAGGAGTTGAATGGCGCCGATGTGCTAGAAATCACCCACAGGTAGACCTCAGTGCACGAGAGCTGATCCCACAATTTACGTTGCTAAGTCAGACGGTTGTTAAGTGAATTTCCCCCCTCTTTACCTTTCTTGCCACAGTCTCTAAGTGCTGCACTTGTTCAGTTAGTGAGACGGTTGTTGAGTGAATCTGGCTTCCCCGTGGACTTGGCTTGTCAGAAGGTCACAACAGCGGATCACTGTGACCCCCCAGGGTACTGCAACCGTCATAAATATGAACCGGCTGCCAAGCGTCTGAATTTTAATCACGTGACCATGGGGATGCTGTGCTGGTCATGTGTGTGAAAAATGGTCGTAAGTCATTTTTTTTCAGTGCTGTTGTAACTTTGGATGGTCACTAAATGTTGTAAGTTGAGAACTATCTGTATTTATATTTCTGCAAAGCACTGATTAAAAAGGTTGATAGGTAGTCGGCTAAAATAACAGGAATCTTCTGAGCTCCTGGTGGTAGTTTTGGGTTTTGAGGAGCTATTACTCGATCATGCTTTTTCCTCCCCCCCCCTTCTTTAATGAAACCAATTTGCTTATTCCTGTATTCCCTTGATATGATCACCATGTCGTCAAATCACTCTTATGTAGGAAAGTCTAAAATGGATGGATGGATGACTGAATGGATAGATGGGTGAATGACTGGATGGATGGAAGACTGAATGGACGGGTGGATGGATGGATGGATGGATGGATGGATGGATGGATGGATGGATGGATGGATGGATGGATGGATAGGACGGATCGA
>JANHFL010005038.1:94069-106701 GCA_032468155.1 Oxyrhabdium leporinum
CCTGCCTACAAGCCGTCCCAATCCTGGGGGGCCCTGGGCTGCCTCGGCCTGCTCCTCCCCACATTCCTCCGAAGCCAGGGAAGCCGCCCCCTCGATCTCCCTCGGCTCCGGCTCCGGCTCGTCCTCCTCCGCAGATTCAGCGATGCTCAGACAGGGTATATGACAGAAGTCCTCGCGTTACGACCATCGCGGAGCCTGCCCATCACAGTCGGAACAGTCATAAAACGGGCCGCTCACAGTACCAGCCTGATTTTACAATGTTTTGGGCTTTTTTCTGAAGCAGTCGTTCAGGGAACAATGTGTTAAGTGTGAATGCAGCAGCTGTAAAAAGAAACCATTGTTTGTTTCTGCCGCGTTTGGGCTAAAAAATAGAAAGCCTAAATTTTCAGCGAAACCGTCGTAAAACGTGTTCCAGGACGCTGCCAATGGCCATAAAGGCAGTCGTGTTCACATGACTCAGGGGGAGTGACCATTGGAATTTCGGTTCCAGGTCATTAAGCCCCTTTTCCAGATAGATCATAAGTCCGAACAGTCACTAAGCAATCGCCGTAAGTCAAGGACTGCATGTATAGGGAATCTGTAACTTACGACCACAATGGAGTTCAAAATTTCTGTTCTTAAGTGAGACATTTGTTAAGTGAATTTTGCCCCACTTTACGACCTTCGGACAAGCAAAGTCCATGGGGAATCCAGATTCATTTACCAGCCATATTACTCACTTAACAACCAAGTGATCCACTTAACAACAGTGGCAGGAAAATGGGGCAAAACTCACCAAATGACTGTCTCGCTTAGCAACGTGTGGTCCTAAGTCGAGGACTGTCTTACAAAGAAATAAAGGCAGCCCAAATTCCCTTCTGTAAAAAGGATGCAGCAATCGCTTTGCAACAGACTTCTTAGGTTAATTCTTGACTTACAACAGTTCGCTTAGTGACTGTTCAAAGTTACAACATGAAAAAAATGACTTAGGACCGTTTTTCACATTGACGACTGCTCCAGCATCTCCAAGGTCACATGATCAAAATTTGGACACTTGGCAACTGGCTCATATTTATGACGGTTGCAGCATACCCGTGACTCCACTGTGGTCGTAAGTCGAGGACCACCTCTGTTACGATCAAATAAATGCAGCCCCAAATTCCCTTCTGCTAAAAATTCAGACGCTCAGCAACTGACTCGTATTTATGACAGTTGCATGGTCCCTGAGATCACGTGATCTCCTTTCGCGACCTTCCAACGAGCAAAGTCAAGGGGGAAGCTGGATTTGTGTCACGACCGTGTGACTTACTTATCAGCTACGGCAATTCCCTTAACAATGGCGGCGAGAAAAGGCGTAAAGTGGGTCAAAATGTGGTCGCAAGTCCGGGGTTAGCTGTATTATGAAGAAATGAGCACCGCCCCAATTCCCTTCTGCTTAAAAGGGCACGGCAAACTCAGGAAGCAAATTCACCTTGCAACCTTAGTGTTAATTCTGTATTTAAAAAAAAAAATAAAACAAACCATTTTGGGGGGGGCGAGATGTCCCTACGAAGCTCCCAGCGTCTCCCCACTCCAGCTGCAAAGGGGAAGCCCCCCCCACCCAGGGGTGAGATTCAGCCGGTTTGGACCGGTTCGAACGAACTGATGGCTCCAACGATCGATCAGCTGGCCGGCAACATCAGCTGGGCCGGCCCGTCCGCCCTGCGCTTTTCTCTCCTTTATCCTCTCAGCTGATTCGCGCAGCAGAACGGATTGCCGCGCCTCAGCTGTAGCTACTGCGTTACTACACAGGTAAGCTGATTGTTTTGAAGCTAAACCCGCGCACGAAGCGCGTGTGAGGTGCGCGCGCGCGCGCGATCACCAAACCGGTGTTGAAACCGGTTGAAACCCACCACTGCCCCCACCCCCACAACCCTGCCCATCGCTTCCTGCTTTCCTTCTTGGGCCGACAAGTTACAAGAGTTAGCAAAACACCAAGAAGGCTGGGAAAAACGTACAACCTCCCTGTGACAGGAACGCACGAGAACATCAACAGCTGTCAGGATTCTTCGTCCTGCCAGGAAGAAGCTGTCGGCATGTGGCAGAATGGGGAGAGGGGAGCACTGACGCTTCTTGACCTTTTATGCTCCGATAATCGTCTGCATTTCATACCGCTACGCAGGCTCTCTCCACCTCGGCGGTGTCAGGATGCAATTTTCAGCATGGGTGGAGGCTGGCACGCCTGACGTTATCTGGAGGGCACCAGGTTGGGGAAGCCCACTTAGGATATTGGGGGAAGAGGACTGACCCATTGCTCCCATCCTTACAGAATCAGAATCAGAAATCAGAATCAAAACCAGAAATCAGAATCGAGCTGGAAGGGACCTTGGAGGTCTTCTAGTCCAGCCCCCTGCTCAAGCAGGAGGAGAAATAGGTAGTCCTTGACTTATAACCGGGCAGGTAGCTTCTGACTTTCAACCACAACTGGTATTTGCATAATCCAGTACTTATCTATATTTATTCTATTACGTCGTGTATATTGGAGGTGGTGACCCTGTGAGAGCTTGTATGCAACGAAATTTCACTTTAATGTGTGCCGATTAGCGTACATTCATAGTGACAATAAAGTTTATTATTCTATTCTGTTCTATTTTATTCTATTCTATATGCCTATTCTATTCTATTCCATTCCATTCCATATTTTCTATTCTATTCTCTTATTTGATTCTCTGTATTCTGTATTTTCTACTCTACTCTATATACTCTACTCTAGTCTACTCTACTCTACCTGATCCCAAAATTTCTGTTGCTAAGCCGGACAGGTGTTCAATTAGATTTTTACGGTCTTTCTGGCCACCGTTGTTAAGTGAATCACCACAGTTCTTATGTTCATTTTTTAACAATATGGTGACCAAAACTGGAGGCAGTACCCCAAGTGTGGTCTTACTAAGGCTTTGTAAAAACGGTACTACTAATACTTCACTCGCCATTTCCAGGTCAACGGCCCAACGGCCCATCCAGCTTTCATGTCTCCGGCAAGACCACAACTCACCCTCTCCTGGGGATTGGCCCGCAGCCAGCCAGCCAACTTTCGTGCCTAAGGCAGGACTAGAACTCACGTCTCCCGGTTTCCAGCTAGGTACCTTCACCGCCAGACCAAACTGGTCGTCCCCTATGAAGTCCGTTGCGTCGATTGTGAGCGAAACCACTTGCCTCGTGTTCATTCTGCTCAACCTACCAGAGCCAACGGTGTCGGCGGACGCCGTGGGTCTCTTCTAAAGCAATACCATAAAATGGCACTTAGGGAAATGTACCTTTTCTGTCAAGAGCAGCCCCTGTAGGGCGGCAGATCAGCCCCCCTTTTGTCTCTCGCCAGAGCCAGACAATTCCTTGACAGTCGGAAAAGCTTTCAAAACTAGGCTATTCCCTCTGGCGTTGGGTCAAACTATCCCGCCAGCTCGGCTGCAAGGTTATGTCTGCAAACAAAGGCAAATCTCCTTTTGATCCCAGCTGCGTTGTATGAATGCTATGGTGCCTATGTCGGTTTGCTTTTTCTTTTTTTCTTTTTTTAAAAAAAGGAGGGTTTCTATTGTTAAATCCTAATTTAACCTTAACCGCCCAGAATTGTAGAATTAAGGAAGGACGGCCGTACAAACTGTTTATAAATGCACAATAAATAAGTATTTTAATTTGGCTCTTGGTTGGCAACCAAGACTGGGTATTGTCTTCTGGTCTATTCGACTGACCTGCTGAATATTCTATTGGGGGGAGGCTGGTTTCGAAGGTAGAGGAGTGTGAATCAGAAGCAGAATAGAGCCGGAAGGGACCTTGGAGGTCTTCTAGTCCAGCCCCCTGCTCAGGCAGGAGAACCTATACCGTTTCAGACAAATGGCTGTCCAATCTTGTCTTAAAAGCCTCCAGTGTTGGGAGCACCCACAACTTCTGGTGGCAAGCTGTTCCACGGGTTAATTGTCCTCACTGTCAGGAAGTTTCTCCTTCATTCCAGGTTGGTTCTCTCCTAGATGAGTTTCCATCCATTGTTTCTTCTCCTGCCTTCTGGTGCTTTGGAAAATAATTCGAGCCCCTCTTCTTTGGGGCAGCCCCTCAAATACTGGAAGGCTGCTATCATGTCTGTCCGTCCGTCCGTTCCCCCCCCCATCCTTCTTTCCCCCCATCTCCAAATCCTGCAATCCTGTGGTTTGAGAACTGAAGGCATCAATAATCTGCATTACGCTCATGAAGTTACTCTGACAGTTGAAGATGTGAAGGCTTGGCCAACAGAGAGATTCAGGTGAGATCAAGGGAGGTAACTAATACTGCCCTATCAAGCCTTAGTAAGACCACACTTGGAGTACTGCATCCTCTTTTGGTCACAGCAGTTGTTAAAGTCAGTAACACGGGTTGTTAAGTGAATCTGTTTTCCCCCCACTGACTTTGCCGGTCAGGTGGTCGCAAAAGGGGGATTGCCTGACCCCAGGACACTGCCACCGTCGTAAATGTGAACCAGTTGCTGAAGTGTCTGGAGGCTCTAGAAAAAGTGCAGAAAAGAGCAACCAGGATGATTTTAGGGGACCGGAGGCTCAAACATACGATGGACGGTTGCAGGAACTGGGCCTGGCTAGTCTAGGGAAGAGAAGGACCAGGGGAGACAGGAGAGCAGCCTTCCGATATTTGAGGGGCTGCCCCAGAGAGGAGGAAGGGGTCAAGCTATTCTCCAAAGCACCTGCAGGCCAGACAAGGAATAAAGGGTGGAAACTGAATAAGGAGAGATTTTAACCCGGAAATAAGGAGAAATTTTCTGACAGGGAGACCAACCGATGGAACTGAAGTTGCCTTCAGAAGTTGTGGGAGCTTCATCGTTGGAGGCTTTCAAGAAGAGACTGGACTGCCATCCGTCAGAAACGGTGTAGAGTCTCCTGCTTGGGGGGAGGGGGTTGGACTAGAAGACCTACACAGTCCCTTCCAACTCTGTTAATCGAAATGTCTAAGAATAAATGAATTCAATAGGATAGATGGATGGATGGATGGATGGATGAAACGAGCCTTCCTTTTTTTTCCGGCCGCTAGGTGGTGACATCCCAGCTACAATTGATGATCTAGGCTTTTCAAGGCAACTGTGGGTAGCAATCCCGTTTGCAATGAGAAGTATATCCTACGTGATAAAACGGGAAAGATCCCAACAGGGGTAGTAACATAGCTAAGACCTCTCTTCGTGAGTGTTCATCCTTTATCAGCCTTTATCTGATCAATTTGTAGCCAGTGGATCGGGATCTCTGACGCTGGCTTGCAGGAACGTTATGTAAGAGCAACACGGTACCCATTTCAAGGGTATAATAACAACAACAACAACGAGATATATTGACATTTTGGGAGTCTAAAGATCGTACTTAAGAGCATTGCTGGATTTCTCTTTCGTGAAAAATAGAGATGTTTGGTTTGTTTTACTCCTGAATCCATGAATCTCTGCAGGGATTACTTCTCTACAAAAACATTGACACCAGGAGCTGTGGAGATATACACACCAGAGACTTATGACTTTGGGGAATCAAATCCGGCTCTTAGGAAAGACCTGTATTAATGTCTTAATGAGAAGCTTTATTATTAAGGATCAGTCGAGAATATTTAACCTTGGACGGACCAGGGAGAAATATTGTGGTGACTTATGGCAGAGCAGAAGCCGTGGTGCACTTTCTATGTGTGAAATGCAATAAATAGACTGTTAATAGAGGGTTTTGAAGTTTAATTTAGCTGTTGGTTTTACCGAAAGAATACAGAATAACAGAGTTGGAAGGGACCTCGGAGGCCTTCTAGTCCAACCCCCTGCTCAGGCAGGAAAAACTAGACCATTTCAGACAAATGGTTGTTCAATGTCTTCTTAAAAGCCTCCAGTGATGAAGCACCACAACTTCTGGAGGCAAGTTCTTCCAGTGGTTAATTGTCCTCACTGTCAGGAAATTTCTCCTTAGTTCTAGGTTGATTCTCTCCTTGATTAGTTTCCATCCATTGCTTCTTCTCCTGCCCTCAGGGGCTTTGGAGAATAGCTTGACCCCCCTCTTCTTTATGGCAGCCCCTCAAACATTGGAACACTGCTATCATGTCACCCCTGGTCCTTCTTTTCTCTAGAATAGTCACACCCAATTCCATCAACCATTCTTTATATGTTTTAGCCTCCACTCCACCTGTTAGCTAAGTTTCCATATAATTGATAGGTGTCAGGCTAAGTGGGTTGGGTAAATAGTGATGTGGAAATTTATAAATTGTGTGCAAGGAAGGAGGAATTATTATATTTGAAATGTATTCATCAGGATTCAACTTGGGGAAGACAATTTATGTACATGCCTGTTTGGTTTTTGCTTTTTATGCACTCTTTTTTGTGTGTAGTCTTGTCTAGTTTTTTTCTCTGTGTGTGTGTGTGTGTGTGTGTGTGTGTGTGTGTGTATTCACATTCTTTTGGGGTGGGGGGGAATTTCTAATTTAAAGTTTTGAATAAAGTAAAAAAAATGAAAGAAAAAAAAAGACATGATACCAGAAACCAGACAAAGGATGTGCAAAGAGCACCATTGCCCAGTTGCGCACCGTAGGGGAACACCATGTGTTAGGTCTCCTGCTTCAGTAGAGGGCTGGACTAGAAGACCTCCAAGGTCCCTTCCAAGTCTGTTATTCTATATTCTGAGCTGCACTCTGCTTATTCTCAAGGTCCAATGGCACCTATGAAGTCTTCCAACTGCTGAAACAGCCTAATGAGCCAACAGAAGAGAACCAATATCCTGATATAACACTTTCCAGTTCTGTGACAGACACAATCAAATGAATTAGCAAACCTTTCCTGGACCTCCTTCAGATTAGTATCAGCTACTGGTGGATTCTCCTTTAACTGAAGTTCTCTTTTTTTTTAAAACAAACAAACAGCGATGGTGTTTGCGGTATTGATATTAATATGCAGCCTTTCAATTTCCTCCTCTTTTTGGTTCAATGAAGACACGTTTCAGTTTGCTCAGGGTTTAGCTAATCATGCTGGGAAATGTTGAATACAAAGAGGGGACAGTCCTGTTTAAGGAAGAAGGAAGATGGGGTTTTTTTTCAACCAAGGCTGAAGTTGAGAGGGAAAATAAAAGCCAGTTCAAACAATGATGGCAACAGCATTCTTAAATACTGTTTTATTTTTGGTGCAATAAGCATAACACAATAACTGAGTTGGAAGGGACCTTGGAGATCTTCTAGTCCAACCCCCTTCTCAAGCAGGAGACTCTATAATATTCCGGACAAATGGCTGTCCAGTCTCTTCTTAAAAGCCTCCAGTGATGGGGCACCCACAACTACTTATTACCAAAAATCTAATAATTATGGATTAAATAGAGGAATGTCTTGATGAAATAGATGGAGACTTGATGCATTAGCATTACAAGAAGATGCTAAACTGAAATATCATCGAGAACGTCATCTAGTGATGAAGCACCCGCAGCTTTGGAGGACAAGCTGTTCCGCTGATCAATTGTTCTCGTTGTCAGGAAATTTCTCCTTATTTCTATGTTGGTTTTATCCTTGATTATCCATCGCTTCTTGTTCTGCCTTCACTTGCTTTGGAGAATAAGTTGACCCCCTCTTCTTTTGGCAGCCCTTCAAATACTGGAAGACTGCTATCATGTCACCCCTGGTCCTTCTTTTCATTAGTGATTGATTGGTGATTATATAAGTCATTGATTAGTGATTGATTGATTGAAGAGGAAGAGCATACCATTTATGTGATCTTGTCATATCATATCAATGATATGTTCTTCCTTGCAGGCATGGTAGGTTAACTGTTTCGGCCAAAGACTGTTTGGAAGGGGATTCCTGACTTGGTACTAAAAAACATCTACAGCAGAATTATTTAACCAGGGATTCGTAGATTTCATAAAAAGGAATAAAACGGGCCAACCATTTGGAGGTTTTTAAGAAGAGACAGGACTATCAATTATCTGAAATGGTAAAGGGTCTTCTGCTTGAGCAGGGAGTTGGACTAGAAGACCTCCGAGGTCCCTTCCAACTCTGTTATTCTGCTCTGTTCCATTCCATTCCTTTTCACTAAACTGAAATTCAATAATGCTCATGACAACAAAGTAATTTATAGTCTTTAAACTTCAAAAATGGTAAGCTTGCGGCATTATAGATGAGAGCCTAAGTAAGGATACCCTGGAAGTTCTGAACGACAAAATATTCACCGATTTCTTTCAGTCGTAGATGTTCATAATATCTACAGCATAAGGAATTAGAAAGTTGAAATCCTCTTTGCACGAGCTTGTAACTTCCCCTTAACCTTGTCCTAGTTCTACTTTCATTACACTGTCATTGTCATGATGGGCACGAAAGCTTCAGTGTTGGTGTATTGAGAGTGAACTTTGGATTGGATAATTTGCAATATGTGTGCACCCACTAACTCCGAGGAGGAAGTGTTAGGAACTAGAAGTTTTGTTTTGTACAAGTCAGGATAACAACCCATGATTAATAACAGCAGAAGCAAGTGAGTATCTTTAAATGCTGAAGCAAATATCTCAGCCAACGCAACTCATTGTAATTAAATTAGATCTGCTAGCCGAGGAAATTGTGTCTTTCTGCAATGTAATCACACCATTACAGGACCATTAAAACACAGATGCACAGCAAAAGCAATTCATAAATAATTTAGCCAGCCTGATGTAATTGACATGGTGATCATGAACTCATGAGGAATGTCATCACGATAGGCAAATGAAATATTTCATATTTGCTTTCTCCTACTTTTCAGGAGAGAGATATTTATTTTTCAATGCAAAACTGAACGGCGGGACAAGCCATTTATTAACTGAGCATTTATCGATTGAAAAATACCTAATGTTCAGGAAAGAGGTCATTCTGACTGGCTATCACTTCTCTGCAAACATTACAAACTGATAGTACAGAGGCCCCATAAAGTCCTGCTAATTAAACCTGTGAGAACAACTTTAATCCAGCTTAGTCCTAATACTAAAAAAAGAGAAAACATAGAAAAAGAAAAGTTGATGGTCCGGAAGCTCTCAAAGTAGATTTATTTTATTGAAATAGAACTCCATATGCCTGCAATAGCTCGTGCCATTTTCTTAACCATTGGCTGATCAATTTCCCTTCCAAACTTCACTTAGATTCACTAGGCAAAGGTGGTCAGGCACAAAAGATCAAGTCCACACATGAAGGTACAATTAAACTGATTTACTGCTACTCATTTATTTATTTATTGATCTAATTTATATACCGCCCCATTCCGAAGACTCGGGGCGGTTCACAACAACTATTTAAAACAGTGTAACAAATTACTTTAAAACTTTAAAAACGCTTTAAAAACCTCATGCCTACACAAGGAATCTTCTCAACTAACGGTTAGTGCTTGCTTGAATTTAGACAAAGGGTCAACTGAATTCAAGGGAGGTTGGACTTACTTCGCTGGTGGCTACGTAGAGATTCTAGGCTGATCCCTCTTTTGACTCCACCCCCAGGTTCTGCCCCTCCTCCTCCTACAAACACTCTAGAAAAGGTCTCCTAAAAATATTATTTCACTGGTGGGAGAAACAGAGATTCAGTGAAGAACTCGAGTAGGCTATAGACGGAGCCAAACTCACAAATCTTCATTTACAACAGGACCGCCTGCGTGCAGTTGTGAAGAACCAATAAAAGCTCAGGCAGAGGGTACAGAGAGGAGAGCATTGAAGCAGCAATTGTATACGGGCACTCCTCGTTTAACGACTGGTCACTTACTGGATGGTTTGAACTTACCACAGACCTACCCTGAGTTACTTACAACCTGGTTCCAAAGTTCTGATGACTGCACCTTCCATAGTCATGTGCTTGGCAACTATCATGCATTTATGATCCCACTGTCACATAACCACGATTCTTGGTGTTACTTTGCCAGTTTCCAGTGTTTGCTTCTGGTTTCCAGAAAAAATCCACTGGGTACAATAGTTTCATTTAACAACCCCTGCATTCACTTAGCAATGACCACATTTGCTTTAGAACCAATGGCATTCCTTTAACGATGTGGTGGTGTTCACTTAACAAGGGCCACAAGAAAGGTCATAACATCAGTCACATGGTCATCCCTTTAATGACCACCACAACTCACGGCAGTAATTCCAGGCTTAATTAAGGTTATACGTTGAGTATACATTTTGTAGCTCCTCATACATGTTCAGGAAATGCGCTCACATGAGTAAACAATTTAAAGCCAATGTTCAAAAGTGGGAATTACCCACCAGTTTTCTGTGTGTGGCCTTTCCAGAAAGTGAAATCAAAACATGCTTTGCAAAAATAGAGCTGCTTAACTGAAACTTCCTATGGTTTTTTCCCCATAAAGTATCTTCAGAGTTGCACGACTAGACGGAACAAGGGAAACTGTGAAGACAACTAAGTGTGGTAACCAGACTGATGTCTATGGAGATTCTCAATCATCCAGCTCATGGTTGTCCCAAAGGTACTTTTTCAAGAGGCAACTGGAGTTTCTGGTTTTTCTTTAAAGATGTTTCACTTCTCATCCAAGAAGCTTCTTGAGATGAGAAGCATGATGAGAAGAATGTCGTGAGCTGAAGAAGCTTCTTGGATGAGAAGTGAAATGTCTTCAAAAACACCCCAGAAAGTCCAGTTGCCCCTTGAAAAAGGACCTTTGGGACAAGCAGATTGATGGCTTTTCTCTCCTTCATTTCTTCCTCAGAGCAACATATAAGAGGCCACTCCTCATTTGTTCAACTCTTTAATAAACACTTTGTGAGGTAGGCTCTTCTAAGACAAGTAACCCAGCTGAGTCCTGTGGTTGGGTGAGGACTTAAATCTACTTTCCCATCTCTAACTCTAACCTCTCGGCCACACTGTCTGAAACTCTATATGCAGTAGGTCATGTGGTGCTCTCAAAAGGTTACGGACTACAATTCTGTAATCCCTGGAAGAATTCAACTGGCTATTGTCGCAAGAGTTGTATCTGCCACATAAATGATTTCCTGCTAACAGTCATAACCAAAGGTGAAACTATTGTGTGAAAACTCGGATCCCTAATCTAGTAGACCGTGATACAAGATGTTTCTAGAAAGAGTGCAGAGAAGAGCAACAAAAATGATTAGGGGACTGGAGGTTAAAACATATGAAGAACGGTGGCGGGAATTGTGACTGTCTAACCCAATAAAGCGAAGGACTAGAGGACTAGAGATGGCATGATAGCAGTCTTCCAGTACTTGAGGGGCTGCCACCAAGAAGAGAGGGTCAAGTTATTCTCCAAAGCACCAGAAGGCAGGAGAAGAAGTAACAAGTGGAGACTTATCAACGAAAGATCCCAGCCTACAACTAAGAAAAACATTCCTGACAATGAGAACAATTAATCAGTGAGCCCTGTGGTTGAAGGAGGACTTCAATCTGGCTCTTCCAGGTCTCCATCCAGCACTCTGTTGGGCCAGACTGTCTGCAATCCTGACATGCAGTAGGCAATGTGGTGCCCTCATGATTACAATTCCACAGTTCCTGATCATTGGCTCTCCTGCCCGAACGTCAGGAGAGTTGTATTCCAAAACTTCTGAAGGACATCAGTTCACCTGTTTGATACTTTTGGGAGAGAGAAGATCTCTTCCCGTTCCACATTCCTTTATCCTCTACTTTATCCTCCCTTTCTTGGACTTGCCTTCGCCCTTTCCTGTCAGGCGTGATATGTGGGTCACCTCCAATTCCATTGCAATCACAACACTAACTGCAAAAGAGGAACAAGGGACCTGCATCCAGCCATCCAGTGGAAAGGCTAGTCCTGTTTAAGTAGGAAAAGACCCATAAAAGACTGGGGGGAAAAACCCGCATCATTTTGGGGAAGTGATAACGCCTAAGCAGCAGGTGTCAAATGTGCAAAATCTCGCCCCAAAGAAGTTCTGGCAAATCAGCTTGACGCTGCATTTCTGCAAATGTCACATGAGAAAGTCAGCATGGAGAGAGAAGATAACTTCGTAAAGCGCTTCCCATGGTTACAGTTACTAAGGAAACCGCTTCGTGGAGATCTAAATATTCGCCGGCTGCCTGACTCATTCGGTCTGCATTTCAGCACCCAAGGTAGAGAGTTGGAATAAGAATAGTATATAATGGGAATAAACTGGTATTGCTGTTCAGCCATTTGAATTTGAACAGAAAAATGCGATTCGAAGGACACACAGCCGTCTCTTTTTCCTGAGCTTCTGCATCTGGTCTGCGCTGCAACCTGTGATACCAGGCAAAGTTGCATTTAATTTAAGGTGTCTTTGGGAGCTGCTAAAATGCACACATCTCATCAAACCTTGACTCACGTTTTAACCGTTTCTAGATCCAGACTTCTTCAACCTACTAGATAATGGCTAATAACCGCAAAGAAAAGAACTCTTATTTATTTCACCGCCTAACAAGCTATGCATCTCCCAGTTCTTTAAGTTTATTTGTACTAAGTGTATCTTTGGGAGAAATGTTCACGCTGTCTAAACCATGTGCGCTGTCAAGTTTCCATCTGTGATATCTCCAAAACCACCTTGAGGGTCTGGATGGATGGATGGATGGATGGATGGATGGAAGGAAAGAAAGAAGGAAATAGGAGGAAGGAAGGAAGAATGGAAAGAGAAAGAAAGAAAGAAAGAAAGAAAGAAAGAAAGAAAGGAAGGAAGGAAGGAAGGAAGGAAGGAAGGAAGGAA
>JANHFL010005038.1:138386-149021 GCA_032468155.1 Oxyrhabdium leporinum
AGATAAGATAAGATAAGATAAGATAAGATAAGATAAGATAAGATAAGATAAGATAAGATAAGATAAGATAAGATAGATATAAAAGAAATTCATTTCCAGGCTATTTCTCCTTTTGGAGAGCATCTCTAAGCTTAGCATCTTGAATAATCACAGGGATGAATACAATTATCTCTTGGAACTTGGAAGGGGATAATCCAGGCTCCCAGCTTTTGAACCGATTGTCATTTTATCAGTGACCTTCTTATGGATTCCTTTGGGCCACACCACTCCAGGTAAAGTATCCGTGTAGGTTGGTTATAAATCAGAATATCCTGATAAGCCTCACAGTGTATCTCAACCCCTTCAGAAGGACAATTGGCCAGATCTCTCTCATTCTCTCCCTCTCCCGGACTACCAAATCCCCTTAATTTCAAGTCGAGTTGCAACCTATCAGCAGACAACTAACCACTCTTTGTTCGGTTAGCCTTCCTTTCTCTTTGGCCTCCAAAAAAGACCCAATCTACGAAACTGCCTTCTTCTCTGGCCTCACATTCACTCGGATTCCGCTCTCTGAGGATGGGGAGAGCCAAAGACTCCCTTACGCCTACTTCCATATGGTGAAATATTTTTGCAGTCATGCCACATGCTACCCGCAGCTGTTTCTATGGTAGTGGGATTTGTTTTGGACGAGGCTCCTCCGAAAATGTAAGGCTATCTGACTGAAAACAAGGCTACAATTTTTAATTTACAACTAGTGCTATGGTAACCGAACGCATCTTCTCCGTTTACAAACACAAGACTCCAGGCCTGGGAAAGTTCAGCTGTTGGGTTGTGTTTTGTTTTTTAAATGTAAGGAGTCTCTCTTTTGAATATTTCACGGGTACCACTGAAAAATGAACCAAGGGAAGAAAGGGAATAGAGACACAGTTCAAAACTAGAGACATTCTCCATCCTAAAATGGAATTAAGCCAGAGAGCAGTATTTCTACAAACCACGACAAAGACTGGTGAAAATAAACCACTGTACAAGGGGGGGGGGGGGGAACACCACAATTCTGAAAAGCCAGCAAATGTAGTTAAGAGTGCAAAACTATTATTTATTGTGTTCTGTTTTAGAACCTGTAGCAAATCAGAAACCCCATTCCAGCACTTGATAATGTCGACAATGATCACCGTGGGATGCTTTTATTCTCGCAAAGCCGAAACGGCTGTAGCAATTTTGAGCCATTTTTGAAAAACTGTCAATGGACCTGCTTCAAAATGCTCAAAAAAACATTTCTAAACTTTGTATTCCACTGAAATAGGCGAGAAGACCCGGATAGCTGTGAAATGCTTATTTGTCAAGGTTTTGTATTGCGTTCTTAAATTTTTTGTTTAAATGAAGGCGGGAAATGAGCGTTCACCCAGTTTTGTCGTTGTATCTGTGGTTCCCGCTTTGTGCTTTATTTGTGGTTGTGGTTTCGCCTGGGTGTGCAGGTGTGCAACTGTTTCATCTACATATCTTCCTTTCTGTGCGTGTGGTAAAATTTACTGTTGGCTCTTTCAATATTACTTAGGTCCCTCGGTTCATTTCCTTGCCTAATTGTCTTTTAACTCCTTTAGATTCCTGTAAAATGAATATCGAACCAAAATTTAAAAATGGGTTTTTTAAAGAGTGGTTTTATATTTTGGGCACAGCCCTTTACCTTGGATTTCGATTCTTACACAAACCGCTTTCCTGCTAACCTTCTAGAAAATTCCTTTTCGGCGACGGCCCACAGATAACCTGACAACCGCTTTCAGAGAGCATCCGTAACACGTTCAAACTCTCCATGTCGCTGCCGAGAGCGAACGTTTGGGCATGTTCTCTAAAACACATGGTTTAATCATAGGTTTTGCAGAATGCAACACACTGTTGCATTCAAATTTGTTATTTCAAATTTCTGCACGCGACCGGGAGGGGAAGACACGGCTGCTTGCTGGCTATTTTTGAGTACAGACAAGACACCCTTGAATTAAAGGTCTGAACTAGAAAAAGACGGTGGGTCAATGGCACAAAGACCAGCTATTTTGGACACAATGGTGGTTTGCCAAAAGTCTTTACCGCTGTTCCACGGCTTTTTAGAAGGTGCTCAAAAGTCCGCGATTGAGGGGAAACTAATTGGTGTTTCCTCCTTCTCGATCCTTTTTATCTTTTTCGGGGCTTTATACTGACTAATATCAGAAGCCAACATTCTTAGGTGAAGAAACACACAGGGTTTCATGCATGGTATAGAACAGTTAGTCACCCGGTTGATAAGTGAATCTGGCTTCCCCGCTGACTTTGCTTGTCAGGAGGTTGCAAAAGGGGATCGCATGACCTCGGGACGCAGCGACCGTCGTAAGTGTGAACCGGTTGTCAAAGCTGGCTGAATTTCGATCATGGGGATGCTGCAAATGTCGTTAACTGTAAAAAACACGTCTCAGTGCCGTTGTAACTTTGAATGGTCACTAAATGTTGTAAAAGGGGGACTACCGTACTGTGCAATTTCTTCCTTTGGCCCAAACTGGACAATTGTAGCAGTTAAATCCTCGAGGGCTCCATTTTGTGATGGGTACATTTCAGTCATTACAGAATTCTGGCTCAACCCCAAATGAATGATTAAAACTCCAACATTTACATATTTTATTATTATTATTTGAGATGACTGCTTGTTACAGGATACCGACGGCTGTTGGACATCTGTGTACACAGATACAGGTGGTTGTTTTTTTTTCCTTGTAAGCACAAATGCATAATATGAGAGTTTACAGAACAGAAATTGTCCTCCTGTTCTTCCATCTGAAAAGTAGCTTATTTTGAAACCAAGTTATCCCAAGGAGGAGTTCAGCCCTCTGGTTGTGATTGTGTTTTTGGCAATCTGACTCATGACTTCTGAAATAATTGGAGCAGGTAAAGGAAGCGCACAGAATTACTCGGCTGAAACCTAAGAGATGGGACGAGCAATGCTTTGGTATATTTTGAATATGCAGGAGTATCCCAAAAGGGTAAAAACGTTGGATTCACATTCCAGCATTCTTTAGAAATCGTGAAACGACGAACAAAGAAAAAAAAATACACAATCCCGTAATGTACTTTCTGCTACACGTCGCAAGAAAGCTCTGTTGAAAGTCAGCTCACTTCCGAAAACACTGTGCCGAAATTGGAAAAAAACATCACATCTGGTTTTTGCTTCCTTCAACTCTTTGGAAAAAGACAACAACCTTAAGACATTTTTTTTCTACACTGACAGAGGAGGGAAAAATACAAACACACAGAGAGTAAAGATTAAATATGAGACAACGCGTGTGTACCGTACGCACACATTTCACACAAAAACAGGAATCGTATAAATTAAAAATTCTGTCGGGGCTAATAGCAGATTCAACACTCATTTTCTGGTTACCTCTGCTTCACAAAGTTGCTGGGAATGCATACTTTCCCCTCTCCAACTATGTGTCTTCATCACAACTGAACACCTTTGTGGTTGCTCATTAATAACTGCGGTTAAGGTAACCAAGATTTCCGCTTTAACGTGGCTTGGACTACAGAACAGGAAGAGAATGACGGGGCGCCATCAAGTCAGTTAACTCAAGACTTGACGGCTTCAATGGGATGAAAAGTGGGAGGCAGAAAAATCTGGTCTAGGGAAGGGAAGGACTGCAGATGCAAACGATGCATTTGAGGTTTATTCGCCACGGTTAAAGAGGGACTCCGTACCGGATGAGGGGTGGCAAAAATAAAGTTTTTGATGAAAGAAGTAAAGTTTACGGAGCAAGACTAAGCTGGTTCTTTGTGCCAGTTTGTTTCAAAACATCTGGAGCCCACGTTAAGATAACAACCGAAGGAACGTGATGGGAAACAAATTATATTGGGTGGGTGTTCTGAGATCAAATCTCTATTCTAGTTTCTAAGATATCAAAGTTTTCTATTGTGCTAACGGTAAGAACAATTTAACCCTGGTTTTTTTTATTTTTATTTTTTGGTCTTTCTTTCTTTCTTTCTTTCTTTCTTTCTTTCTTTCTTTCTTTCTTTCTTTCTTTCTTTCTTTCTTTCTTTCTTTCTCTAAAAAAAGAAAACACTTATTTTCCCCATCACCACAGAACAGTACGTTACTACAGGTTTCCAAAATGCTGGTTTTGGTCCGTTATCGCTCTTGATTCCAAACCAATTTCCTACTGCCAATTCAACGCGAACGCTTTAATGCGAGATCAAGCTCAGGCATTTTTGGAAGGAAGGAAAAAAAAAGACCAAAAAACCCCCCGAGTGCTTTCCCACTTTGTGCTTCTTGCTTTAATTTGCCTTTTTTTTTTCTTAGCAACCATCGCAGGGAACAGAAGTTGCTAGTGAAACCACAGGATTTCGCTCACCGCCCCCATAAAACAGCCGTTCCAGGAATGCGACGTTATTCGGAACATTCACATAAGAAATCCAGCGGCTGCATCAAATCTAAACGAAATTCTTGGAGAACTCTTTGAGGCAAAGAAAAAAAAAAAAAGTCTAAAATAGTTAACGGGCATTTGCCAGAGAGGTCAAGGGGGACTCAAAATGGCACCCATTGGACCATGTCATCGAGACCACCATCTTAGCCTGTTTAAACCTCTTTGGATGCCCCAGGGAGGACACCTTTTAGAAACTAAAAAGTAGATTGAAATTTAAGTAAATTTCAAAAGTAAAGGGAACATTTTCCCCATCCTTGAAATTCCTGTTTGCGTCAACCAGTTGTTGCTACTCAAAGAATGAGCTGAAGGGACAGTCAACTCTTTGGACACGGGGAAGGGGGGGGGGCTCCTTCCTGCATCGGTTACCTTCCACCAAGCAACTGTTAACTATCAAACTCTGTCCATAAATTTGGTTGCTGAGGGTGAAACCATCCAGTTAGCATAAACACTATCATTTGCATATCTTGAAAACACATCCTTAGGCCCGTCGCTTCTCGCAAGTGGAACAGGGCTCTCTTCGGGCCAGTTCGGGTATGACATGCCTAAAAATGAAAACAGATAATTTTTTCTGCACCGAAGAACCAAAACTTCATGTGCAGACAGTAAGGCCCTTGGCAAAACTCCCTTCGCAAATTGCAAGCCAAATGACCCCCTCGCCTCCCCCCAAGAAACTCAAAAGTGTTTCCAAGGAACTGGGACCCAAGGCTAAAACTCGCCAATAATAGGCAATTTGATGTTTGCTCTTTTTAAAAGAATTTGAGAATGTTATATTTTTAGGGGAAGGCAAAAACACACAGGTTCTTGCAGGGGGGGGGGTTTCCCGTGGCATAAGCAACAATAAAACTCACAATTTGAGAGGGGGGGGGGAAGGTTGAACGTCTCTGCGTGCGTGTTTTCAATCAAAGACACTGATGAACGAAGGAAGGAAGATTTATTTGTGGGTTTGTGGGTTTATAGGCACACACGCCAATGTATATAAATGTGTTTCGAGAGCCTGGAACGTACTCCGTAAGGCCACTGAAATGGATATAAACCAAAACTTGACTCTGGCTTTTCGTAAATGGCTTAATTTGATGTTTGTCTCTAAAAAAATAAAATAAAAATAACAACAACTTGTAAGGTGCTCAGAGTGGTTTTGGAATTGGGCAGTGGTAATAATAATACCCAGCACAATCCCTTGATCCCATCAAGTCCAAGCTTCTTGCAAATGAAATACTACATCAAGTATTTTACAGGGAATCTAATCATGCCCGTTGAAAAGAGCCACAGTTCCCATCCAATTCCCCCCCCAAAAAAACTCCTGGATTTCAAAACAGGATTAACTTTCTTAAACGGAAACTGTTTTTAAGAGCCTGGCTACGAATTTAAGAATTGGGGCTCGGGGATTGAGACCCCGAACGTGAGAAATGAATTGAAAGGCATGGCTTGAATTCAAGTCATTTCAAGGCCTTGATGGCATGTGCAACATTCAATTGGGAGACCAAAATGCAGGAGTTTTGGCAAGATCTTGTCTACTGTCCATCTCACCACCACAATATCAAAGCACATTCCTTCAAAGACACTTGCAACCACATTCAAAAGAGGGTGTAGAGGCTAACATTTTCATGGGGGGGAAAAACAACGAACCACCACCCCAAAAAGCATGTGAAAACAGCAACGATTGTTTTCGTGGGCTCCTCCACCATTCTCTCTCCTGCGTTGGGGGCTTCCCTACAGTCTCAGCTGAGCCTTTCCCCTCTTCCCCCAGACCCATCTGAAAAGCAGGCATGACTGTACAGAAACGTAATGTATACAAAGCAACATTTCTGACTGTGGACTCCATCCAAATCCAGAACGGGAGCGGACTCTAAACGGTGAAAAGAAGAGGAGGATCGACCCAAACTTTTAAGCCGTTAAAAAAAGTGATGCCGTTTTTGAAAGAAGACACCACCTCCCAAAAATAATGGGATTTCAATGCTCCAACCCCAGACATACACAAAAAGGATAATTTTTAATTGGATAATGGCTAGCATATATATATATTTTTAAACTTCCCCTGAGAATGCTTCCCTGATTCTAGGATTTTTGTCTTTCTTAGACTACATATCTATATCCAGATATATAGATATAGATATAGATAAGGATAGGTTGCACGTTTTCACATCCTTTAATATATATATTTTTTAAATTTTATTTATTTTTTGTTATTGTTGAACACAGCTGTCCAAGACGGCTAAAGGAAGAGCCTACGGCAGAGCGTGACAGAAATGAAGGGGGGGGGGGGTGAGAAAGGAGAGAAGGGATGTTAAAAAACTTGCCAAGCAAAGTTTGATTGGTTTCATACCAACAAATAATACTCGGAAGGGCATTACAGAGAGCAGTGAGGACAGTGCAGAAGAGGAAATCAAGTTTTGGGAGCTTGTGTGTGGCTAGAATCTAGTAAATGCATGTGAAATTCTACCATAGAGTTTGTTTTCAATCCATGTGGAAGGAAGAGTTCGAGGGAGGGGAACATTATTACAATCCACAAGGGGCATCTCTTCTTCCGAGAGTCCATCATCGTAAAGCAGAGAGTCCGAAGGAGTGGATGCGGCCAGATCTAAATAGTCCTAAGCCAATAAAAGAGAAAGAGGGTTAAGGACAGAGGCCTTTGGGTCTCCGTTCAAGTCAAGTCGATCATCCTGAAGGATTAAAAAGGTCAGGCGCACGCAACCAGATCCACACGGGTAAGAGTTCAAGCTAACTGCTTTATTGCATTCTGCCTGTAATACAGGAATCTCCCAAAACTGCTTGCCTTCCCCTGAGAAGGGATAGATAAAGGTTCCAGTAGAGGTTTTAGATCTCTTGTCCCAAAGGTGCTTTTTTCAGGAGGCAACTGGACTTCCTGGGTTTTTTTTTTCTTTTGAAGATGTTTCGCTTCTCATCCAAGAAGCTTCTTCAGCTCTGACAGGATGGTGGGGGAAGGGAAGGATTTATACTCCTTGCAGACAGCTGGACATTTGCATTCTGTCCTTGCAGACAGCTGGACACTTGCGTTCTTTTAGACCAGCAGTCTGCAAGGAGTAGAAATCCTTCCATTCCCCCACCCTCCAGTCAGAGCCGAAGAAGCTTCTTGGATGAGAAGCGAAACGTCTTCAAGGAAAAACCAGAAAGTCCAGCTGCCTCCTGAAAAAAGCATCTTGGGGACAACCAGGACCTGGAGGACGGAGAATCTCCACAGACTTTTAGATCTCTTGCAGCTACACAACGATTCAAGGCTAATTCCCTGCTTGAGCCCTCTTCCCTGCCTGGCTGGGCATTTTTCAATAAAAACTCAGTTTGGAGAGATTCAGAATATTTTCAACATCTGGAAAACCAGCAGCCCTGGAGACATTTTCCCTTGGAATCAGTCCAATTCATGTTCCCTTAGATATCTGCTGACGTTCTCCAGTTCTCCTCAACTTAAGTAGCGTTCCTTGCCAACACATTAACATCTGGCAAGGAAGTCCTTTAGAAACCCACAGCCTTCTCATCCAGCATTATATCTCTTTCAGGAGGCCGGATCATCAATTTGCTACAGAAGCCACTCTGAATAATCCTTTGTCTGAAATTATGGAGATTTTTTTTTTCTTCTCAGAAACACTGAATTCATGCACATCTGGTACTGCTGAATATGGAAGGGGAGGAAAAAAGAACTCCCCCCCCAAAAAACAAATACAAAGTATTTTGCACACATTTGAACCTTTGCTAACCGCTCTGGTGCAGATCCGATGGCTGTTGCATGATCACCTCGCAACTCGACATCCTGTGGATTTAATCTCATTGCAAGATACGATCTTCTAATAAAAATTGCACCGTGTTAAACAAACGAAACAGCAAACTTACACAACCTACAGAAAGGAGAAAGCCATTGGAAAGTTTGGGGGATCCCAAGATCAGCAGAATTGCGCCAAGCCTTGTGGTAAAAAAAATGTCCTGCAATTTCTCAAATTTTCTTCCCCAGGGAGAGAACTTATTTATTTTTTTATTCCAAAGATTCCTGAGAACTATTTTTTTTTTTTTTACGTTTAGGTAGACTCTGTTTGGGGATTTATTTTCTTGTAGTAGGTAGCGACGGCTTCATGATCTCCTCGGAGGTGCAGATGGGCGATACCGATCGTTTCCTTTTAGGATATGCTCTTTTGTTTATTTCTAACCTCCCCGATTCCCCACTTCAAGGAGGAACGCTGAAATGGAGCATTCACACAGGCGCCTTGCACACGACGTTACAAACGCTCACACTCCCATCTACACGTCATCCTCGACTTATGACCACCATTAAACCCTTTTGTTCCTGAGCAAGACGGTTATTACGTGAGTTTTGCCCCATTTCGCCCCACGGCTGGTGCGATGTGTTGTTGCCGGGGTGGCGGCGGGGGGGTGGGGTGTTATTAGATGAGTTTATCACCTGATTATTCTCCTTTTTATTGTTTTATAGGTGAGGTTTTTAACATTCCCGTAAGCCGCCTTGAGTCGCCAGGCGGCGATATACATTTCCTAAAATACAAGAAACAATTTCTCGCCACCGTTGCTCAGTTAGTAACACGGGTGTCGAAACGAATCTGGCTTTCCCGCCGACGTTGCTGGTCAGAAGGTCGCAAAACGAGACACCCCCCCCCGGGATATTTCAACCGTCCTAAGGACATGCCAGTTGCCAAGCGTCCGAATTTGGACGATGTGACCATGGGGAAGGGACAGGGGTCGTAAGCGTGAAAGCTCACTTTTTTTTTTTTCCAGTACCGCCGAAACGTGGAACGGTCGCAGGCCGAGGACTCCCTAGGGAAGGACTCCATCAAGCTTTTGTTGGAAAGGCATTTTTCAGGTGCAACTTATTTCGCATCAAATTGAAGGAGAAACTAGTAAGAAAACAAACAAACAAACACCGTAATTTCTCCGTTTGGAAAACATCTCAGGCAGGGGCTGTTTCCCTCAAGCAGGAAACTTCCCTAAAAAAATTAAAAGGTTTTGAGTTTATTGAGTGCCAATGGATCGTCAGGAACGGTTTAAATCTTGCAGAGTTTGGAAAAGGGGCTGTTCCTTTTAGTGTTTTTTTTTTCCCAGAGATAGAAAAAAAAGGTACCCTATTATCATTTGCAGCAGGGATCTCCAATCTGTCCGGCTTTGAGGACAGGCGGGGGTTAGGGGCAAATAGAGGGAATGTCCCCGGGCATTTGAGGATCCCTGATTTACAGAGCAAGTTGTTTTCTGATTTCCAATGGGGAAAAAAAAAAAGAATGGAGGGGGAAAAAAGAGATGGAAAGAGACAAAGAGAGAAAGGGAGAGAGAGAGAGATGCCTGGAGCATTGAACAGAAAGCCAGAGAATTCTGCTCGCTTACATGCTATAAACTTTCACACCGGCGCGGAGTATAAATTAGAAAGGGAAGATTTGCAGAAAGATCAGCAAACAAAGGGCATTAAAGGCGGGGGAAATAAACTTTTAAGTATTGAAAACTGACGCGGCCGTGGAACGGAGTTGCCTAGAAGTTTGAACTGGGCAGCTTCCAAATGAAGAATTTTGTGCCTTTTTATTTTGTAATTTTTGGATTCTACTTCTATTTCTTTGACTAAGTTTCAAGGGAGGCACTTTTTATCAAACGGACGTGCCCCTTTTCTCCAACGACAGACAGTAATCCAACTTAGGACCACAATGGAGCCCGACATTTCTGCTCTTAAGTGAGACACTTGTTGAGTGAGTTTTGCCCTGTTTTAAGACTTTTCTTGCCACTGTTGTTAAGTGAATCACTGCACTCATTCCCAGGTGGTTTCATTCAAGGCATGTTGAAGTAAAAGTGAGCAGGACTTTAATCTGGTAATATTCTGTGTCTTCCCTTGGAAGCAAAGCCTGCCAAAATAAATGGAATTTACTTCTCAGTAAACAGAAAACTGAGTTGCAAAAAAAACCATCCGTCTTTAAATGGGACTTCGGCTCTCCGTGCCATCAACACTTCCTTGGAGATGAATTATGCGAACAGGTAATCCTCGACGTATGACCAGAACGGAGCCCAAAATTCCTCTTGCTAAGTGAAACCGTTGCTAAGTGAATTTTGTCCCATTTTATGGCCTTTCTTGCCGCAGTGAATCACTGCAGTTGTGAAGTTAGTCAGCCGGTCGTTAAGTGAATCTGGCTTCCCCATTGGTCTGGCTTTTAGATCTCTTGCAGCTACACAACGATTCAAGGCTAATTCCCTGCTTGAGCCCTCTTCCCTGCCTGGCTGGGCA
>JANHFL010005039.1:0-17796 GCA_032468155.1 Oxyrhabdium leporinum
GGATTTGGGGGTTCGACGAACTCCGCAGTGTCTTAGCAAGGGGTTCTCCCGAACCCGTGCAAATCCCCGGCAGCCCACCCCTGGTGATGTGTATGCCTTTCCATTTCTTATACATGGAATTATTCTCCTCAAATCCTTACTAAACATTCTGTGGAGGAACAGTGGCTTTTTCTACTATTTTGCATGTTTTTTTTCCTTCTTGCTGAACCCTTCTTGCTGTTTTTGCAATCGGCTCAGAATCCTACTTACTGCTTCCCTTAATAAGTTTTTCCAGGTTTACCAGAAGCAGCCAGACCTTAAAATGGATGATCTCAATCCACGCCTACCAGTTCCAATTGGTCAGAACAGCCAATCCCAGCATTGAAACTCTTTCAGTGAATTTAGGATGGGCCACCGAGGAGCAGGATGTTTTAACCTTGAATTGAATACATCTTCTTCCAATGTGCATTGGGTTCTTCCATTTGTGTTTGCATCCACATTGGTTTTATGCCTCTTTGACCACCAAACTGCATTTATTTTTTAACATTTATCTATTTGAATTTGCACAATGTATGTCACCACTTTTATATTGTTAGGTCTTGTTCACCAAGCGAATACCATTTTGCTTATACATTATTTTCTTCCCTTTTAGCAATGTTGAGAATTTTCTAATTCTTACTCTAAATTTGGGAATTGCTTACCTCTAGTATTTAGCTTTAAGATTTCACTTTAAGCTTTGATTCATGTTTTCTAATGTAACCTCAGAATTTGCCTCATTTGTTTATGTATTTATTTACTAAAATATATTCTCTATTCCATTCCCAAGACTAAGGGTTATTAATTATATTAATTTTCTTTATATCATAAGAATAAAATATTGGATTCACTTACTAAAAAAGTAGCAGAAGTATATAGTGTTTGCTGTGGGACACAGGAAGTATCCAGTATGACCTCATTCCAAATGCTAAAAAAAATAGAAATGCGAGTTTCAGAACTCTGTGAGATGTTTGAAATACTTCCAAAAGAGTATCTTGAGATTATTGAAGTCACTGAAAAACTCAGAGCAAAAGAAAGACGACAAAGGTAAGACTTTGCCAAAGTATCTCATCAATTAACATAATTTTAATTCTGAATTCTAACACCATTTTAACCAATATCGAGATCAGCCATGTGTTCAACTTTTGACCTAAAAGATAGACAGCTTCAGAAAGGATCAATGTTTCTTGTTTGCTGGATGCCCTAAGGCCCCTTTACAGTAAAACAAAAATTGTATGAGAAAAGTTGGGGTGAACAGCTACAGAATGATGGATATGTCTGAGGAGATCAGTTAGACTACAGAGAGTAGCATTCAGCAATGCTAAAACTATACAAGTGGTGGAGAATATGAACAGAACACAGATAGAAAGATTATTCCCAAAAACCTCAACACATGATTGGTGACATAATGAACATTATATTTGTTGCATTACAATAAGTGATAATATAAACATGGAGCTTCCATTAAAGGTCAGAGTGTTTAGAGGATTTAGAGAGGGAAGGGCAGACATTAGGAAGTTCTTTCTCACCATTATAATGCATATGATTTCCCATCTGGTAGGACATATTTGTGGGGGCTTCTCTTATAAAATATTATTCTTGTCCATTAGGACACTCAACTTTGTCTTCTAAAATGAAAAAATGTAGTACTTTCTTAGGGACAAAATAAATGTATAATTAATGTAATTATACAGTATAAAGAGGAGGTGCTAAGTACTTTTCATTAGAAAGAAACCTTGTGGTACCAATGGAAGCTGTATCAAGAAGGCATGAAGAAAAGGCAAGATTTCCTTTTCACTGGAGCAAGAAGGAAGAGGCTGAAGTGCAATCCCTCAAACAGATAGGATGTGTCTGTTGCAGGTTTCTAATAAGTCACTATAATCCTCTCTCATTCTCTGGTCTAACATGTTTTTTTCCTCACTGAAATAATGCTGAGTTCTTCATCAGATTTAAACATAATAAAATAAAATCAGAGAACATTAAAAAAAGGAAGATTTCTTCTGACAATAAAGTTTTCATTTTCAAAGTCTTCCCTTTTTCCGTTATTGAAGGATACATGAAGACAAACTGAAAGAACTCAGAAGAATTCAGGAAGAACGGCTGAAGCTTGCTCTTGAGAGAGCAATTGCTGAACCAAAGAAAAGGGTTGGTAATCATGCTTTAGAGATGTGTTCTTGGATTGTGCCAGATGATAGCAGAATAAATGCTTGCCTAGCTACTTTGTCAAAGCCTAAACTAGCTATTTGTAGTTAAAACTTTTACTAGTATCTTATGCTATATCTAAGTAATTATGCCTATTCGTGGCTTGTGAATTATGTGTTTAAGGACAATATAGTTTAGTAGTAGCCACAATTTTTTAATATGATTTATAAATATTTGGTCAAAGATTGACTTAAACAGATGCACTATTTCAGGGATGTCAAACTCGAGGCCTTCGGACTGGATCTGGCCCGCAGGGTACTTAAATCTGGCCTGCGGGACCAAACTGGAAATAGCAAAGGACTGGCCCGCGGTGCCCCTGGTAGCTAAAACGGGGCGGGGAGGGTGCACATGGCCCACGGTGCCCCATTTTAGCCAGCAAAGTAATGCAGGAGGTCGTCCAGGCCGAAAAGGGGCCGCGGAGGGGCAGCACCCCCCCAGATCCCGTTTTGGCCGGCAAACTGCTGCAGGAAGCATCCATCCCGTCTCCCCCTCCCCAGCCTGCAGAGGAGAACCACATTGCTTATCCAGCCCTTGAAGAAATTCAGTTTGACACTGCAAGAACAGGATTAGCAAACGTACCAACATTGTCTACCCACATTAGTGTTTTTGGAACGATGTCTAATAAAGTTATAACAATTATTCAAAGGAGATGCTTCATAATGCACAGGACCACAGAAAGCATAAAGACATTTATTTGCAAAGCTTGCTTGACTATTACAGAAGCTGCTCCCAGCTGTCTCCATGAGCAAGTAGCTTTAGTCGAAAAGCTATAGATGTACATGGAGAGAGAACAGCAACTTCTGAAGCAGCTGCACAAATCTGAAAATGTCAGTTTTAAAACTGAAAGCAGCTGCTTTGCATACATTATTGTGCATTTTGGAGCACCTCTTGAATACTTCATTACAACTTTAGTATTATCTTGGGCAATAGTTAACATGGTACACAAAAAAGGGAAAATGGGGCCTGAAATGGGGGAATTTGCCTTATTAATTTCCCAATTAGAAAGCTTATTATTTTGCCCCTCCCCTTTGCACCTACTAATCTGAGGATTACTATTTGATTCAGCCATAGCAAATATTCTCAGTAAAGATCAGCTTTTCTACCAACACTTTTGGATTATAATCCTCTCATTTCCATGCAACATGGCCAGTGGCCCAACATCATGAAAGAAAATACAGCCTTGGAGGTTACTGTTGTGCATGTCATGAGGTACCCATCCCAGAAGAGATGCACTATGCTTTGCCAAAGTCAATACAGGCTGTCCCTATCATAGATGCTACATGGCTAAGTAGCACCAATCCACACTGCAAACATATCCATTAAAGGGCAGTGAGCCCCATCTTAAAAGGGCACATCTCTCAAATCCTGAAAGTCAGCTTCCAGAACCAACTGTGACTTTAGAACGAATCTTTAGTTTTGTAGTTTTTTGTATGAAAAGTGATTCAAAGAATTGGGCTACACATACTGTATGCAGCCCCCTTAGCCTTATATTTTATATGCTCACTTTCAGTTCAGGTCTGTGTGATCCAGGAACTGATAAAGGAAGATCCTGGAATGTGTTGACAGTTGTAGCCATTCCATGTTCAAGCAGTACAATTCAGTTTCAGAACTTCCATCTGAACACATGGACTAATATTAGGCAGATTAGGGCAGGGCTGTGTATTTACCATTTCTTGCTTCACTGTGAATTGCCAAAGTATTCAGGCAAATACTTGAATAGAAGCACCTAACTGAATTCAGCTTGTTCTTCCATTTTAAATTCATTAGCAATGTTGCCTAAACTCAGAAAATTGGGTTTTGTTAATTATGGTACATGTTGTCTTCACATAACAAAATTCATCCATTTATCTAAAATTTATCATGCCAAAGAAATTAAGCAGCAAAGCAAAACTGCTTAATCCAAGCCAAAAGAAAGTTAGTTTATGAATTCAGAGTGTGTGAATACATTTTTTCCAAAAGGAATGCTCCCCTTCATACACATATACACGAGAAAAGTTTCATCCATTTTTCTCAATGTGGCTCCCTTCAGCCACGTGGACTTCAAAACCTTCAATTGTCAACAAGAACTATGCTAGTTGGGGAAATTAAAGCTCACACATCCAGATTAGATTGAGATTGGAGGAATCCAACATAATAGTTTGTCTTCATTATATGATATACAATCTAGTACAATCTAGTAACATACCAACTGACACAGCAACGTGTTTATCTATCTACACTAAAAATGAGTATGTGGGGATACTTTATCTCTCTTCCTGAAAGAAAGTGACCTTGTAACTGTATTTGCACAAGTTAATTTTCATGCCTTTATAACTAGTTCAGAAACTTAAAACTGGCACATAACTCAGCTGCCAGATTAGCATCTTGAAGAATTCAAAAATTCCATTATTCCTCTCTGGAAAACACTGCGCTGAGGATCCATCTGTTTCAGGAAAACTACACGGGCTAATCATTATTTTAAGAACCCTCTAGAGGTTATTGGGGTCAAGCCATTTGGGAAAATACTTTTTGCATTTCTTTCTCTCCTCACATAGAAGAAATTATCACAGCTGCTAAACTTTGGATGGCATTTTGAATTCAACAGATTTAATGACTTTTGTCTACTTTTTAAAAATCCATTAGTCACATTTAGATCAGAGCTTAAATTATTTTTATATTATTGGTTTTAATTCTGATTTCAATTCTGAAGGATTAGGATATTATAAAATAAATATAGACAACTGTCTTAACAGAACATTTTAATATTTTCTTCATCATAAAGTCTGTAACAAAATGTTCAGATACCTAGTTTCTGGAGCAATCCCAGCCACAACATAATTTCAATCAAAGTAGGATATTTAACAATATCTAGCCTTAAGATACATATCCATATTAATGGGGACAAGTTAGTCATGACTATCTTCAACTAATGTTTTCAGTAATGTCACAAAAACGAAATAATTTGTACATTGTCAAAACTCTTTCCTGCAAAATATTTAAATGTACATTAAGATTCAGGTGTGATGAATTCAAAGAGAGTGGTGAAAGGTGTCCAGTGATGTAACTACTGGATTCCCAGACAAAAAAGGCTTCGCCTTTCCCCCCACCCAGAACTAAGCAACTTTGAAATGTATGTGTTTTGTTCTAAATAGAACTACCTACAGGCATCCATTTCAAGTGTTTTCACATTTGTATAAAATATTAATGAAAGACAATGTTAAACAGGAAGTTAAACAGGAAAACTAAGGCTGATTTTAAAAGTCCATGCATATGAGGATTTTATATTTTTTGGCTTTGTTTTAGACGGGAAGAAAACTGGTGTACCGCTCACATCCTCCAACGACTAAGCACAAAGCAGAACAAGCTACAGATGCAACTACAAGAAGTGAAGATGATTATTACTTTACTTGAGGGTCTTTTTGTAAAGTGTATTTTTGTACTAGTTTTAGATCTTGCTCCTAGCTTTGTGCAACTGAGTCATATAAAGTAAATGGTGATGGAATACATATGATCCCATTTGCTTAAAAATATTTGTATTAAGGCTAAATAATTCCAGTTTTTAATTTGTGGTTCATCTTTCATATTGACTGTTTCTTTCAGCCATATGTATTTTTCTGTCCCCCAAAATATAGTTACAAAACATGAATTTTTTTTCAAAAGCTGAATATATATATTTTACATATTAAAAAACACAAAGATTTTTCAACATTATTCTCTCATTTCTCCATCTTCTTCTTCTTCTTCTACACCCCTTATGTATAGGACATTGTTGCACCTGGCAATAAAGAGATAAGTTATTTTTGCTGTAATTCACATGAATTTTAAAAAGACTGTTTTCTACAGCTGGTTTACAATTCAAACAATTTTAATTCTGTATTTGGTGTTATGTTTAATATTAAAACTTTTTATTGAATTTGTGTCATTTAAGTACATTTTTCTATAACTGTCAAATACACTAAAGAAATAGTGCTTTATAAAGAATGAAATTGTGAAACAAGCAAACTTTGGCTTGGGCAACAGATCTTTCTACTATTTTGCTTTCCCAAACCTATGCCTTCCATTTTAATTTGTCATTAAAATCTTGGGGGATGGAGCACATTGTGGACGTGCAAAGGAAATTCAGGAGAGAGGAAGAAAGAGTTTATTTTGGCTGTTCAAGGAGAATCATGCAACTAACTTGCATTCGGCAACTTAACAGAACATTTAAAATCAAAACTTTATTAAAGCACTAAGATACTTGATTAATGCACTTTTTCCGATATAGGTAGTTGTCAACTGATGACATGAGCTCAAAATTTCCATTGCTAACCAAGACACTTGAGTTAGTTTTGCCCCACTTTACCACCTTTCCTACAAGTTAAGTGAATCACTGCAGTTGTTAAGTTATAACACAATTCTTAAATGAATCTGGTTTCTCCACTGACTTTGCTCGGCAGAAGGTTGCAAAAGGAAATCACATGACCCTGGGACACTGCAATCGTCTGAATTTTGCGTATGTGACAGTGGGGATGCTGCAACAGTTCTAAGTGTGAAAAATGGTTTTAAGTCACTTTTTTCAGTGCCATTGTAACTTTGAATGGTCCCTAAACAAATGGTTGTTAAGTCAAGGACTACTTGTACCACTTGTACAAATGGTTGTAAGTCAAGGACTACTTGTACTACACAGGTAGTCCTCAGGTTATGAGGCAACAGGGACTGGAATTTCTGTCACTAAGCGATGTGGTTATAAAGCATACCATCACATGATTGCGTCGCTTACAAACATTTCCAATGCTCCTGGTTGCCGTTGTCAATTTCGGGATCATGTAGATTGGGGCGTCAAACTCACGTGGTCACGTTGTCGTCACATGATGTATCGGGATATTTTTTCCCTTCACTAAACCAGGCATGGGCGTGGCCAGCGGGTGACGCATCCAGCCCGCCGGCCGGGAGTTTGATAGCCATAGATTGAGGACCTCATCTGATTGCAATGTGGGAAGAGATGTAAGTCCCAGGCAAACAGGCCAATGGGTGAAAGTTGCAGGTGAAAGCTTTGGGCAGGCAGGTGGGTGTGGGCAGGTGGGTGGGTGGGTATAGTGCTCTGGAGCACTGATGAAAAAGCAGCAAGAGTAGGAGACCTCCTGTCAGCTTTCTCATTGACTTTGCTTCTTGGAAGCCAGCAGTGAAGGTTGTAAACAGTGATCACATGACCATTAGGAGGTGCAACCATCATAATTGCAAGTCAGTTGTCAAGTTTCCAAATTGTAATTACGTGACTGCGGATGCTATGATGCCTGGTTCACAGAGCAACCTTAAGTCCTCCTCATTCAGCTACATAGTAACTTTGAACAATTGCTGAATCAGTGGTCATAACCTGACCTGTAGTTGATAAAGGTTATTTGTTAGATTTATAACTCAGAATTTCTCCAAGATAAGGCATATCACACGGAGGGCTCCTCTCATTTGATTTTTCACAATGATTTGGCAAGATAGATGCAATGTACATCTGGCAAGGTAGCAATTGGCCCAATAATTTCTAATAAGTTTTCTGCTGTGAATTTTAACTTGTCTGTCTTCGTCCAGCACTTCAATCACTTTTACAATACTTCATTTTAACCCACTCAGTTACATGAAGAAGTTACCTTATCAGAACTTCACCAAGATGTCCCGACAATGCACCATCAATATATTCTTCGGTATTGGCAAGCTTTACAAACAGAAATGAGTATTACTGGATAGGACACTTACATGTATTCCTTTTAGATTAGAGAACAATTTCTATATTCCATACTTAAAATTTAATAGAAGTTCAAACATTTAATACTCTAGATTGGTGGTCCCCAATGTATGAGCTGATTTCTGAGATCTTACAAGGAGTCTTATCATATGCATATGTAATTTTTTAAAAAAAGAAACCATTACACAGTTGATACTTATGGTGATCAAGAGATACTTCAGTGGTATCAGGTGGCAGGGACAGAGAAAAAAAATAGGCTGGCTTAGTAGATGGGGTGGAAGAAAGCACATCAGTCGATTTCAGAGAGCTCCTCGTGGTTAGTGCTAACATTTCTCCCCTTATATAATATGTTATCTATTCTTGCTGCTGCCATACTCCTGGCATCATGCCTGGCTATGATCCAAGTAAGCTTCCCATACTCTCATATAACAACAACAATGCTATTGTGTAGGTACCGCCAGACTTACCCAGCTAATTGATGAGGCTCCTGGTGCATCCTGCCTTCTGCCAACTCTATTTTATATTTCCCTTCTCCCATACATTTTGACCCCCACCAGCTTTAATAATGAGGGCTGTGGGTTTTTTTCTGTCCCCTCTCCTCACTAGAAAGATCATAATGCAGAGGGTCACTATAGAATAGGGGGAAGTAGCCCTAGTCCATGCTTGCAGTCCCACTCAGCATCTCCAAACACAAAGGTCTCTTTCTTGGTATCCACCACTGAACACACCCTCAAGCGGGAAATCACTGCAGAACAGGGAGAGAGCACTGGCTTCTGTAAGCCAACACAAAGGACTCCTTCAGCCAAAAAAGAAAATAATTTAGTTTGATAATTAAAAATGCTTCTAATTTATATTTAACTTTAACCTTTTCTGAACAAGTCTGTTATATATAGAGAGAGATTTAATTCACAGTTTTTGATTTTTATCTATTTCAGTCAATATACAAAGGCAAAGGTAAAGATTTCCCCTAGCCAATCATGTCCGACTCTAGGGGGTAATGCTTATCTCCACTCTTAGCCAAGGGAGCCAGCATTGTCTGAAGACACTTTTCTGGTCATGTGGCTAACATGACTGATAGATATACAACAGAGATACAAAGTAGAATTACTATCATATAGGGAATGCAAGCTTTTTTTGTTACACATAATAAAAATGTGATTTATTATTTAAGAAAACTGCTGTACCACCTAACAATCAATATCTGTGAACATGCAATTCTATATAGACTGGTGAGCACCAGGAAGAAAGATGATCACAGTAGTCTGTTTATTTCCACTCTGCCCATGGAAGAAGAGTCCCTTCTTCTTTGGCCATCATGTAAATACAATAGACTGGTGAGCTTGGAACAGATAAGTCTGTTCTTCCTTTAGCAGCCAGCTTAGTAGGAACTGGGTTATTTGATTGGGGTTTTGATAAAGTAAGAATCCAATTTATATTTGAGTGCTATCAACAAAGGAGACTTCCCCTCTTCCAAGCAGGATTTGGTTCATAATTCTTACAGACATGAGGGTATGTTTGTGGATGTTATATTAAAAATACTTTGTTAGCAATAACACTGTACATTATGAACACTGTAAAAATATAGACAACAAAGCTTGAATCCTTTATTCAACACTGTTCAATAAAATATAGAGATTAACCTGATTGCTAAATTAGCAATTGGGCTATACATTGTTTTTTTCTGTGTTCATATAATTTAATGCTATATTTGCATAGATTAAGCCTCAATTTATTTGCTCAAAACTAATCCCTTACTGTGCTTAAGTACAGCACAGAAGTATTATCTTCTCCCTATATTTTCACCAGTTGGATAATATGGATATTTTCTTCCATCTTGACTTACCTGCATATTCATGTAGCCATCAACCGATACAAGATAGCCCTTGTATTCCATTCCCCACTTCAATTTCACCATTACTGGCTTCCCAGTTAGCCCATTTAGAAATGGCTTTGGATTGAGAGGCAAACTCTGCATAGACAATAAAATAAAAACGCCCCCCCCACACACACACTGTTAGACCAAACTCTTATCCTGATTAAAGTTCGATAGCTAAGATTTAACAACTACAAGTTTAAGATAAAGATTGTAGCATTTCAAACAACAGTTGACAAAATACACCTTTAGTTCTATAAATGCCAACTTTTATTACTATGACACCATAGCCTAATAATAATGGTCTCATTATTTGGGACATTTTCCAGAGATGTGCTAAGGATTATGGAAATTACAGTGCAACCATTCTGAAAGCAGCCAAATTGGTGATGGTATTTTAAAAATATCTAATTCTCACTTAAAGTTGTACAAAACTCATGAGCATAATTACATGTTGCATTACCGTAGTGAATCCCAGAGCCAACTTCTTTACAAAGAAGTGTTGTTTTCTCTACCTTACGTCTTTCACTTCATACTTCTGTTCCAGCACCATAGTACCATCCAGACCATGAATAAGTACCCATTAACTGGCCTTATTCTACTGGCTTTTAAGCTTTATCTAAACAATAACTAAACAAGCCCCGAATACCATGACAAGAACCATACACAAGCCATATAGTTGTCAGAAGGCATCCTAACACTAGGAATGTTATTTTTAATCACCCAGGAGGGATATGTTGTGGGGCCCATCTCCAAAGGAGTTCCAGGCAACATGTCTTTTCTGCTGTGGCCTTGGGAACATCATTCCACTCCCACCCCCCCCCATGACGTTAGTCCAGGTATAGTTTCTTCATCAACCTCAAGGATTTCACGCAAGGTAGGTGTATGAGTCCAGCGACTGTTGTTTTCCTGAAATTTTGGGTTTGCTTTTTTATTCTAATTATGCTCGATTGTTTTGAGGTTGTTATTGTTTGTGCACTGCCCAGAATCACGTTTTCATGAGACGGGTCGCTATATAAGTTTGCTAAATAAATAAATAAATAAAATCTATGTATGCATGTTCCGGCATAGGGTAAATAAAAGTTGCAAGCAATGTCCATGGATAGATCCCATTCTTCCCCCCACCACACACACACCCCACATACAGAAAACTAGGAAATCTGCAAAGGGGATAATCCATTGGCCGTTCTAGCTCGGTCCTGTGCACAATAGTCTTTCCTAGCCTGATGGGTTTATCCCATCTGTTGGGATAAACGCCTATTAACCTGAGAAATTGAGGGGCGGGGATTAACCCGCAGCACCCTGCCAATGCTGCAGCCAAGAGCCTCTTTCGAAACCGTGCTCCCAGATGCATCACCCGGAACCCGGGACCTTCCGATCACGCTGTCTCCCCTCCCTTACTCACCATAGCAACCCGGCCAGGCGAAGGGCGGCTGCGACTGCAAAAAATATTCGGGGGCAACACGTGCGCCCGCCAAACTTGCAAAAGAAAAGGCCGGGAAATGACGTCACACGCCGTCTCTTTCCTCGAGCAAAGCTTTCCTGTTGACCTTTCACCTGAACGGAATAATACTCCCCGTCCTGTTGATAGACTTACACATTTTCCTATCTCTATGATCCAGGCGAAGGCGGGAAGCAAAGGCACTCTCCGATAGGCGGCTTTTCAGAGACAAGGCGGATGGGCGGGGCTAGAGAAGCTGAGTTTGACTGGGGCTTGGAAGAGATAGTAAAGAGCGGCGGGCTGGTTGTTAACGCGCAGTGGCTCTTAGGCAGTACGCTTCATAATGGCAATCATTTGGATTCGCACAGCGGACTCAACTATTAGCATACATACACGAACCCCGTTGGGCTTAGCGTAGCAACACAGCGAATGCCTTTAATGAGTGCCGTGGGCTGTGATTGCTTACGGGATACAGTGAGGGTCCTCCAGTCTTTGTCATTCATTGCAAAAACGGGCAGTGCCCATTAGTGAAAGTAAAAAGTCTGTTCTATTTTAGGCTGAAGCCAAGTGCAGTTGGCAACTACAATGATGTATAACTTTCTCAATGCAGCTTTTGGAATATTTTTGTTAAAACTCCTAGCTTTCCTGCAACTGAACCGTGGTGGGCATGTTTGCTTCGGAATTTGCATCCTCACCATGACAGACCTTTTTCACTGAGCTGTAGAAGACACGTCCTTCCAACGCCACCTCTTATCTCAGTGCCAACCTTCTGAGGGAACTGGAAGAGGTTTACATATTCCGGTGTAAAACTTCTGTGTTTTTCCCCTCCCATCACAACGTAGCATATTGCTGGAAATTTTATCATCACAACCCTACACATTTTATCATGTTTGGTGGACGTGAAATAAAGCCAGACATTTTTGGATACAAATATATTTACTAATTCAGAAGATTTTAAAGACATGTACACTTGAAACCAGAGCTTTTTGGAGGGGACTAATGGATAGACATTTTGAAAAATATCATAGTTTTTATACAGTATGTAGGTTCAAAAGTGAAAAAGTTTAACATCATCCACAATAGAGAAGTACTAGTTCGTGAAGATGATGGAACTTGTAGAGATTGTTAGACTTACTTCCTTGATTAGAGCAAAGACAATATATTGGAAACCCCTTGTAGGCTTTTTGCATGAAACAGAAAAAAATGAATTGATGAATTGTGATTTTGATGATTAAGGAAAAAGTGAGATAATAGAAAAAAGAAAGCTTTTTTTGTCTTCATATAATAAGATAATTGTGTATTCATACTTGTATTTGCTGCAAAGAAAACCAAAAGATAGAACGGTTTATGAGATAGCGGTAATTTCCTTCTGGCTCAAAGAATGAAAAGAAGCACAGCAAAGTGACTGTTGAATAAGCCCTTAGAAATAAGCTCCATGTAACCAGACGATCATTACTCAAAAGTTCAATCTAGGGTGTGTGTTGGAAGAAATATCCATCTGGTTCAGTTCCAAGCAGCGAGAAAGACACTGGAAACCTGGAGGCTGATTGGAAAGATGGTTTATTGATGGACAGGATCACATGGGTTTGAGATCCTGGGCAGCGGATCACATGGAGTGGAGAGTGAGGGTTATTTATACCTTCTCTTGGGCCTTGCCCTTGAGCTTCCTGTTCCGTGCAAGGAATTTATTTTATTGACTGTAGTCAGACTACCATGGGCCCATGTGGGGTAATATTTGTCTGAATCAAGTTTGGTTGGAGCCTGGAGGGTGATGATGTAATGAAGAGGCTTGTGTTCTGCAATTCCTCTTATGGCTTAATGGCTTTGTCCTGGTTTGGATCTTGAGTGAGGGCTAATCCCATCACTCTGAGACTGAAGGTCTTTTGTTTTGTAGATAGGATGGCCCAATCTTTCAGGGGCTATTAACAAAGGTGGGGGCTGCTTTCCAAGAGCATTTTTCTCCTTTTCTTATCCAGGGAAGTATAATATTCTGTTGTTTTAATATTTCCTAAAATATTTCATTCTTCTAAGAGAGGGGTGGGTGCTAACTTTCAACAGGTGCACTGAGGAGGACCCTTGGGGTGGGCAAGGCTGGCATTCTGCTCAGCTCCAGTTCTCTCAGCAAGTCCTCTGTGGGACTACCCTGAACCTCAGTGCTATCACATTATGTTCCAAAGCCATTTGACTATTCTTGCAAGAAAGAACAGACACTTGCATAGCTTATTCCTTTTTGGGGGGTGGTTGGACATGGTGATACTGTATCAAAGTTCAATGGATTTTCTTTGGGATGTTTATTTCCATTGGTTAAAAAAATAAAACTAGAAAATATTTGTCCCTTAAATATTCCATAAGACTCATATCAGCTTCTTCATTACAAGATGCAACTGAGACTAAATTTAGCTCGCTTGGTTAGCCCAAGATGCAAGCAATATATGGTGCATTATTATTAATTTGCAGCAATTTGGATTTCTGAAAAACTAGATTTGTTGTGGTTATGAAGAATATTAGATCCAAGGCATCGCACAATACGGAATATGTCTAAATATGTGTCTAAAGATTATGGGTTACAATAAGTCACTGATCTCCTCCATCAAGTAGAACCAAAAGCAAAAGTCCCAAGGTTACCTAGCTTTTATATGGAGTGTTGACATGTATAAACAGTGTAGGAAGAAAAATCTGGTCCACTTCTAAGCCAGGAGTAAGGCACTGGAAATAAAATGAAGGCTGACTGCAAGGAAAGAATGTTTATTTGGTTTCCAGAAACTTCAGTAACAGCAGCAATGTTTCTAGGATGGCTTATCAAATGGTTGAGTGAGTGGATGGATCTTTATAGGGTTCTGATTGAGATGCTCCAGGAGTTGTGCAATGTAGTAAGCCTTGTGCCTTTTGCTATTCTGGTGGTGGGTTAATCCTATTATGTCCTAAAGATCGTGTCCTGTCCTTAGAATTTGGGTGTGGGAATGTAGATTTTAATCCCATCAGCTTCAACCTTCTGTGTGTTATTGGCCCAGTCTTCTTGAATGGATACAAAATCTCCATTCCAGAAGACCAGTCTCTTCTGCTTGAGACTGTTTTCCTATGCAGGAAGACTGGGGCTGCTTTCTGCCTGTAAGAACGTGTTTCTCCATTTCTCCGTTGGAGAAATATTCTATTCTGCCTCTTTTAATATTAAGAATAAATAATATTTTAATCTCGGGAGGGTGAGTGGCTTTTTACAAGCGCATGCATACATATTGTAGAAACCCCAGATACACTATAACTGATAAGGATGCAAAATAACAAGAACTGAGGCATGAGTATTATTCAAAGTATGAAGACACTACAATAACATTCATGAAAATGTAACACAGCAGCTTTGATATACAAAAAGTGTTATGATATTTTAACAAGCAAATAATCAGAAGAAGTCTAGTAACACCTTTTCTGGCGAGGTGAAACTTGATTATCAAAATTAGAGAAAAATATTCATTAACTTATTGTCTCAACATAAAACCAACTTCAGCAATGTATATAATATATATGGTATTATGGGCTTTCTAATTGTTAACTGTTTAGCACACTTATCAGACATGGATGAAAAAAGACATTTGATTTATTAATTAAAGACTGAAACTATAATTTTGCAGATAGAATCTAGTTCTGATTATATTAAAAATAGCTGTAGAAAAATACACTTTCTATTAATGTGTAAACTAAAGATTTGCACAGATGTAGGTCAGTGGTAGAATTCATTTCCTCAAAACTAAGACTGTAATTTGCTGTGCTTGATTTTAAAGCACAAAAAATTGACCACACTGGTGAAAATGTACAGCAGTCCCACATTTTAAAAAAGAAAAGTATAAAATTGATGTATTGGAATCTGACTATAGATAATATATTAACATGTATTAAGTAAAGTAGATTATCTAAATTAGTGGGATAATTTGAAAAGAGATGCTCTCAGAAATATCTGGGATATAAAATACACAAGGAATTAAGTATTTTGCTGAGTAGTAAATGTGAAGAGAGAATGCAGTCTGGCATATTACATGTTCCAATGCAGTCTTGTTGCATGACTGACAACTGTGTCATCCCAAGCAAGTTTGCACAATTTGTAATCCCACTAAGTCAAATGTGGAATACCAACAATATTTTATTAGTATCCTTTTTGACCCAGGAGCTGCAAAAAGAGGTATTCATTCAGAAATGTAGACTGCAATCCAAAATGTTGCAACTAAATATGTATCTGCAGTTATGCATGCAGCCTTGCAGGAAGAGGGGTGGTCACATGTTCGACAGGATTGACTGCAAAGCAGTAGAATAATAGCAGATCTACAGATCCTTCCCTGCTTCATAAGACTGAAAAGAGGGAACTTGAGCTAGTCCAAACAAAAGTGTAACATGACAGAAAGGATGAAGGCAGCTGACAAGAATCTGTAAAGTACAGTGTGCTTCCTCTAAAGCCTTCTGTCTTTGTTTCTATGGAGGCAAGGGTAATAGAGGTGGAAAGGGCTCCTTTCATGGGAAGATTCCCAGAACCTCCCTTCTTAAATACCAGGTGGATTGCTCTCTTCTTTGAATCTATAATGCACATTCCAAGTGACCCATTTATAAATGTGTCAATCAGGATAACTTTGTAGGCTTAGCCAAATGTAGCCACTTTCACATGGAAATAATGCTAACACCATAATGTGCTATTTGTGCTCAGATGGATTACACAAGCAAGGCCTCTGCCTGGCCTGATATAATTATATCAATAAGACATTCCTATTCCTTCGAAGCTTAAAAATCCATCAAAGAAACTTAATTCTAATGATACTGCAAGCAGTTTGTGTGAAGCTGTCAGTTTCCTTGCATAAATACTGTGAACTTTAATTTGCTTGTTACACTAAAGCTTCCATAGCCACTATGTCAAAAGATTGAAAGCAAAGCAAAGCAAAACAAAACAAAAAACAGGGTCTCATAAGTTTCAAACTTTTATTGTTTCAAATGCTGGTTTTTTTTCCTTTTTAAGGAAAAAAAGCAATGCTATATAATTACGTCATGGTCCTGCTGAAATCAATACTGTATAAAGACCATTGTGGGCTTCTGAGTATTTGAATAATCTTTCCAATGGGCTTTTGGAAAGAAAAAAGCATTCTGAGGATTATTTAAAACTGAGTTGGTAGTTTCAAACAGAAAATGCATGTATTTTCTACATTTCTCTCATATATGTGATTTAGGCTCATACTGGTGTGCAAATACATACACATACACAGATATATAATAAAATTACACACACCTACACACAGAGAAAAGAATTGAACATGTGCTGACAAAAAGATACATTACCCTCTGTCTCAAAAGAAACAATTGAAGTATTAGTACTATATGCCACTTCTCACTTTAACCTTTTCAGGTATTTTTCATCATTTTGACACTACTAATTCTCAGAGTGGTATTCAAAGTATAAGCAAACAATTCCTTTGCCAATCTTCAACTTTCAGTTAAGATAGTGATTCTAATGGAAGATTTTTTCATATAATTGTCACCAGCTCATTTCATTCTTGCCGCTAACATGTCATTCTTGCCGCTAACTTCTTCAAAGGTTTAGTAAAAAGTGGAACTCAAAGTGGAATGTCATTATGTTCAATCCTTGTTGCTAAAAGCAAAATAAAAAAATCACAAATTGATGTTAACCCAAAGATCTGTATATCTTTCATTAACTTTCTTATTTTTAAAGCAATGTATGAGCAATGCTTCAACAAGAATTTTACAGAATTTTTATACATATTTTAAACATTTTCATATAATTCTGATAAGCAAGGAAAAGTAGATCACTACCCTTCTTTGGCTTTTCTTTTATTGTAATATTTTCCAGACATTATGTACTCATACTCTCTGTCTAGATTGGGGGTCCGCAACATGTGGCTCTAGAGCCGCATGTGGCTCTTTGGACCTCTCCTGAAGCTCCCTCTCTGATAATCCCACCACTGGCCCTTGCCGTCCCCGCCTGCCTTGAGAAGAGAAGGGCGACAGCAGCAGATTGTCTGTATTCCAGAGCGGGAGCACAGCACCCCTCTACTTGCCTCTTTTTCCAGCCCTTGTTCGTGTTGTGAGCACCTTGGCCGCTGAGGGAGATGTGTGACTTTTCTCCACCCTGAGACAGTGGCCTGGCCGGCTGCAGCCAATGCTCTGCGTTGTAATGGGCTCCAGAAGGAGGAGGAGGGGACGCAGTCTCCCCCATTGTGAAGTGTGCTAAGTTTAAGTGTGCTGTGTGAGGTGCTGCAAGAGCAGCGAGCAGCCATAGAGGCAGTGAGAGCAGCAGCAGCAGCTGCAGCCAGTCCAGGGCAGAGAGGAAGTCACACGTCTCCCCATATTCCTCTTGCCGCCTTCAGGGTCTGCTCCTGCTCTTGCAGTGCTTTGCAGCGTCCCCTACTCCTCTTAGAGCCCATTAAACATGGAGCATTGGCTGCAGCCAGCCCAGCCAGTGTCTCAGGGCAGAGAGAAAGTCACGCGTCTCCCCAGTGCACAGAGCACCAAGAAGGGCTGGGAGAAGATGCAAGTAGAGGGGCGCTTCGCTCCTGCTCTGGAATACGGAGCGAGGGCAGG
>JANHFL010005039.1:20283-45723 GCA_032468155.1 Oxyrhabdium leporinum
TATTATTATTATTATTATTATTATTATTATTATTATTATTATTATTATTATTATTATTATTATTATTATTATTTGTACACTTTTCTTGGTTATGTATAAAATTTCTATATTCACAATAACAGTATACCATCTGGGTACAATCTCTACAATCTCTGTTGAATACAGATAGTGAATCTTATACACACAATAGTTGTAACTCTCAATACCTATTTATCTTCATCTTCACTTATCCTTGTTGAGAATTTTGCATTATTTGATTAGGCCCTCTGTTCGATTTTATCTATCATCCATTAATAATAATATCAAACATTATAAACATCAAGTAAACATCACATTTGTAATCATTAACCTTCAAATAATCTTAGGGTTTACTTATCTTAATTATTCAATATTCATTATTCAGTTACACAAATTACTTCATCTGTGTTTAGATATCCAGACTTTTAACTTATGCTCCTATTTCTTACCCATTAATAGAATACTTCCTAGATTAAAAAAGTAATCTTTTCTCCATTTCTAATTTCTATCTTTATATTAATTCTTAATGGTATAGTTCCTATACCATTAAACAATAGTCTGCATTTATCCTTCATCTCTTGTCCATTTTCGTATCTCAACTCTTATTAACATCTTGGGCCATCTCTCATACTCCTCCTATGGGATCTTGTATCTTCTTATCTCATTTGTGTTTGATCTAAGTATTTCTTCTGTCTCTACTACTTCTTCATTCTTTTGAACCTTCAATACACCTTTCAATGAAATTTTCCTCACTTCCAGGATGTCTTTCTGTGTATCCCCTTCTAACTTTTGATCTCTTAAAGTGTAATTCACCAGTTCTATTTCAGCTTTGACTGTCTCTTCTTTTTTATCTTTTTGTATCATTTGTTGTTTTCCCTCCCCTGTCCTTTCCTCAATTCTTTCTATTTTATTTTCTGTTTCCTGAATTTCATGTTTCTTGTTCAGTGTCTTTTGGTCGTAATTTTCTGGTCTCACATCTACATCATGTATCAATTCTTTTATCTTCCTATGGTTCCTTATCATCATTTCCTCTGTACCTTGAAGTGTCAATAAAATTCCTTTTAGTAAAACATTTATTTCCCCTTGCAGTCCCATTTTGCCTTATTTTAATGTTTAAAATTTTACTCAGTAATCTGTCCAAATCCCAATGTCCCAGTTATGTCACACCAAGATAGCCAATATTAGAGCAGCTCACACAGTCACTCCATTAATTAGTCCCTTAACAGTCTCCACTTTGTTTCAAAACTCCAACAGTTTCACACTCTCACGCTGTCCAGCACATTTATAATCTTCAAGGTTCTAAAGGTTGAATGTTTTCACAGTCTGTTTCCAAGCACCAAGTATAATCAGTTGCAGGTGTTTAGTGTATTCCAGCCAATCTACCCTAGTCATATCAACTTTCACTTCATCCACTTTTTCCAGCTCTATATTGCCTTCCTCGGCCAGCAAGTGTCACTGTTACTTTTTTTTCTCTGCTTTTGCTGCAAATAAAATGTCTCCGAATAAAAAATATTTTCCAATTATTTCGCAAAGTTCTTCAAGTCAAGTTGGTAGTAATAGTATAATCCAGAATTTTGAAACAATTTAATTTTTGAAGAGCTAACCAATCCAGTCTGTCCTTTAATTTTAAAATTACTTCTGCCTACAATTTCTTTTCTTTTCCAAATCTGATAGTAGCTCCAGGTCTTTAGTCACCGCAATTTACCTCCGTTGAGTCCCACTTTCCAAAGAGGGTGCTTTAAGGAAAATTCCAAGGCAAAAGTTAGAATAATTTCTTACCCAAACCAAGCACACTGTTACAGGATCTTTTCTTTCTTCTCTTCTGTTTCACCTGTCTTCAGCTTTGGTTCAGCCATAATGGCCATCTTCTCTTCTGCTGGTTCAAGGACTTTTCTTTGGGTCAGTCAAGGAGACTGTGCTCTCCTCGTGACCACCGAAGCATCCCCTCTACCTTCATCCCCCCTACAGGATGACTTTTGGCCCCGTAGAGCCCCCAGGATAGAAGAAATCAGTGGGATTTCACAGAGCTACTGCTCGTTCACACCACTTCACCATGAAGTCAGCTGCCTTCTCCAATAACGAATATTGACTAATTAAGATAAGTAAACCCTAAGATTATTTAGAGGTTAATTGTTACAAATGTGATGTTTAATTGATGTTTATAATGTTTGATATTATTATTAATGGATTATAGATAAAATTGAACAGAGGGCCTAGTCAAATAATGCAAAATTCTCAACAAGGATAAATAAAGATGAAGATGAGTAGATGTTGAGAATAATAGTTACAACTATTGTGTGTATAAGATTCACTATCTATATTCAACAGAGATTGTAGAGATTGTACCAAGGCAGTGTACTGTTATTGAATATAGAAATTTTATACATAAGCAATAAAATTGTACAATAAAAATTAATTAAAAAATTACATTCCACTGTGTACTGCGAGAAACAGTACTCCTCTCCTATTAGCCATTGCTTAAAATCAGTACTCCTCCAGGGAAAATAGCTAAGAACTATTTCTGAATCCTATAAGAATAAAACTGGGATCACCACAAGCACATTCTTTTCTTCTCCCAATTCCTAAGCTCATCTACTTCAAAAGTTTGAACTATGGAAAAATTTAAAATCACTAGTTCCTACTATGCAAATATTAAGGTTAGCATAGTGTGAAAAAAATAGTACTATAGTCCTCCATGGTCTTAGGATATGGCCAGCCCAAGACATTTCATTGGCTGAAGTAAAGGTGTGCCCCACCCCAAATTCCCTTGAAGATGAAATGGCTGAACTGAACATTGAGAAGAGCATAGTAGCTTCTACAACAGAAATGGGCAAAACTTTTGTGGCCTGGGATAATCCAATTGGACAGGTTGAGGATGCAAAATAGGTGAGACAGCAGGTCATTGTCTATCATAAAAGATTTAATAAACAGAATTGGATGGGGTTTTTTTCCTCTCTCTCTTTTATTTTGTGTTATATCAAATGACTGGAAACCACACTGCAATTTTGGGCAGTTGTTTTTGGAGAAGGTTCTTGGGGATGTAAGTGGCTTCCCTCTCTTTAAGATTTGGAGTAAGCGAAGCAGTTTAGGAAACTCTGGTCTGGCTCTGCAGCATTTACAATTTTCTCTTCTAGCAGAGTGGAATGTACAAGTAGGATACTTTTCTTTTTTCTTCTGAGTATTAAAACTTCAAGTACAGAGAAAATATAGAAAGACAGAAAGCCGAGTAACTGTCTGTAAAAGTTCTATAACTCACAGCTCTGGTATACACACCCATACTAAAGGAATCTACTGCAAGATGCAAGAGCAGATCCCTCTCCAGGATAACTGTTCTTGTTTGCCTGTATTTTGTGTTGTATCCTACCTTTTACCTTGCTAAGGAAACTGGCAAAGAACCAAGTGGCTTGCAGCCATAAGTGAAAGCAAAGGAATTCTTAGCATTTTTCATTTAAAGGTTATATGCCAATAGAAATTCTTTCTTCTGAAGTACTATTTAAAATTACCAAGCAGCTATTTTAGTCAGCAAACTCACATGCGTTGGGCAGGTAATGAGTAACAAAACCTGTCTACTAGGTGCAATAATAGTAATATATTGCTTTTACTTTTTCAATTGAAAATAACAGCACTGCAAACTAACATATTCTTAAATTTTCCCAAATGCTCCTTTTTCAGTATGAAAATGCAAAAAAAGGCAATAGGTTGGGAAAAGCTGATCTAGCTCATTTGTCACAAGCAACAGCAAATAGTAGTAATTCTCAACTGGACAACAATATACTTAACAGGCATGACATCCGTTATATGTTTCTTTGTATTATGTATTATTCTTTGTAATATGTATTATTTCTCTACTGTTTTCCCTGGAGGGCTGGAACCCTGATTTAGGCACATTTCAGAAAAGTCAATTTCAATTATTTCAAAAGTTCCAAAGCAAACCAACTGTGCAATTTGCTGAACTTTCCAATTAAGTTCATATTCAAGCTCAAATTTGAAACAGAGCTCATTTGTCTTCTTAGAGGCTCTAGAACTGGAATATATTGCCAGTCAGAACAAGTCTGAGTGCTTGAAACAAATAATAAAATAGAAATAGATGCAACTGCTTATATATTTTGTAATGAAATCCACACTGATTGTAGTTTAAGAGAGAGAGAGAGAGAGAGAGAGAGAGAGAGAGAGAGAGAGAGAGAGAGAGAGAGATATGCTGATAAATAGTTCTCATTCGGAAAAATCTGAAGTTTTTATATTCTCCTATATAGTGGAGTTTCACATAATTTTATTTCTAAGTTGTTTTTTTTAGAAAGTTTCCAAGTTATCATAAAGTATTCTAATAAACATATAGCCTTAATATTAATTTTAAAATATAATTTATAATCCATCATAGAACTTTTCCACCTTTTCCAAAATGAGGATTTGGGAAGAATTCCATATGGCTCTAAAATATATAAACTGTCCATTTTTGAAGCTTTCTTCACATTTACTTATCAAATTTAGTGGAGAGTTTTAGCAGAAATGATTATATATTCATAATTCACTGTACCATTTTCAGTGGCTAAGATTCATATCCAGAGATCAGTGGAAAGATATTATAAAGTATAATTTGTAAGTTACTAATAATATACAGAAGGTGACAGATATGAACAGCAGTTAACTATTCTATACAAAGTTGATTCAATGACCCATATAAATTAGATTCAGAAATTAACTTCTGATATGTCATTTTATTTTTTTTAAGTATTATCTTAATTTTGACCGGTTGATTCTTGTAGCTGACACTAGATGTCACCATCATTATTCAATTATGAATAATTCTTTTCCTTTTAATTAGGACTTTTCCACATAATTTATGTTGGATCCCACTATTTCTTATTACTTAGTCTATTTTGTTTCATGTGTACACCTCTCCTTTGTTTGAAATTCAATGCCAATTCTTCATTATTTTTGATAAATTTTAACTGAACAAGTTCAGCTCTGTAAATGTTCTGATTTCACTGGTAGAATTCATAGTGGAAGAATTGTAAAAGTGATAAACACAATGATTTCTGCACTTTTCAGTACTTTAGTCATGAACCACATATATATTAGTCTTGTCATTTAACTGAATTCTGAAAATGATGCCAACTCATATAATTGTATAATATTGTATACATTGTATATATTGAGGGATACATTGGGGTATTGCCAGTAAAGGGAAAACTTTGAAGATTCAATATTGGTATGACACTTCCTTTTTCTCTTCATAAAGCAATAAATGAAAGAGACATGGAGACAGAAATTAACTTTTCCATAAAAGGTCATAGAGGAATTTTGATTGAGTAGGAACCTTTTCAGTCTCTGCCTTTCATCTCTGTGAATTATTTAAAAAATATGCTTAGGTCAAGTGGGGCCTTGAGATTCTGTTTAACTTTTCAAGCTAGGTTCACATGGTTTTTTTAAATGTTACTGAGGAAAAGGAAGTAGCTGGTTATGAGAAACAGTATATGTGTGTCGGGTGAGAATAGCTACTATTTTTACTCTTTTTCCATAGTGAATAGCATAGTTTTAAGACTAATGGTTGATTTCAGGTAATATTAATTCTAATAGAAGAAATTATACTCAGGTATGGAATCCTATTGGCTTGAAAAGATTCCAAAGCTTTCCAAAAATAAAGTTTCAGTTACTTTGCAGTCTCTTTGGTGAATTCATATACTAGAGAACACTCTAACAACAAAATTGGCTGTGCTCTTTGTTTATGTTTTTTTGGATGCTTTTTACTCCTTTACGGAAAGATGTAAAGCAAATAGAGTGATAATTTTCATCCAGTCTTCAAGTGTGCATCATGAGTCCGGAGAACACCGGAGGGAGCATATTATTTGGATTCCTTTCAGATAGGATTCAGACCTGAATACAGAGATAAAAGCATTGACTGCACTTGTAAATGATTGTTGATGGGAGCAGAATAGGTATGGGACATCCATCCTTAGTCTTCTTGGCCTCTCAGCATCAATCAAGGTATCCTTCTGGAGCAGTTTTGTGATTTGGGAGTAACAGTATTGTGTTATGCTGATACTCTTCCTTCTCTGTGATTACAATCAGTATTGGTGGGAAGATAGGTCCACCATACAGCCCCATTCATACAGTAGTTTGTGTTGTTCTATAGGGTTTAGTACTATTTCCACTCCTATTCTATATTAAGGTACTGGAGTGAATTCATTCACTTCAGTATAGTGAATGCCTCACAGGATGAAGTATCATTAGTTTGCTGATATTACCAGGTAAATATTATCTCTTCCCCAAGTGATATTGTGGAGGTTCTGCTTCAGTGTCTGGAAGCCATGAGGATTTGGATGGAGAACAACAGACTTCAACTCAACCCTAGTAGTACTGAATGACTTTTGAGTATAAGAGCCTCCATGGTTTCAGGCATGGAAATTCCGTCTTTAGTTCTAGATGGAATTGCACTATTCCAAACAGAATAAATGTGAAATTTGGAAGTCCTCCAGAACTTAAGGCTCTTGTTTTGAATGGTAGCTGTGGTCAGGAGGACCTTTGCACACTTTTATGTGTACCAATTGTGGCCATTCCTGGACCAGAGGACTATTCTGATAGTCATGTGCTTGTCTTATTTACTTCCCAAATGGACTATTGCAATTTGCTTTACATGGATTTGCCCTTGATGAATATCAAGAAGCTAGTACAAGCAGAGTGTATCATCTGGCAGGACCCAGGAAGATAGCCTTTTCTGTTATGGTACCTATTCTTTGGAACATTAATCCCCCTCTTCACCATCACCCACAAGATTATATTGGCCCACATCTGGTAGTATTGTGTAAGATCTTAAAGATGTGGTTTTGTTACCCAGTTTGTTGATCTGTATCTATAGCAGAAGCTGCACAATGGTTATGTTAATTAGTTGTTGGTTGTTCCTCTTTTACTTGATATATATTGTTAGCCATACAGAGTCATGGATTTGAGATGGGTAGCTATATATATTGAATACATTCAAACAGTTAGTCCTTGCTTAATGACTGCCTGTTTGCAACTGTTTGAAAAAATAACTTTACGATGAGTCTTCACACTTACAACTGTTGAAGCATCCCTGCAGTCATGTGATCAAGATCTGTGCACTTTGCAACTAGTAAGCATATATAAACATCACAGTGTCCCATGGTGATACAATTGCCATTTATATGCTTTACAACAGGTTTCAACAAGCAGAGTCAATGGAGAAATTGATAGCAAACCAGTGGTCACGTAAAGTCTTAATGACCATGTCACTCAGTGATGGAGTTGCCAGTCCCAACTGTGGTCATTAAATGAGGATTACACACGTATGCATATATTGTAGTGGAACTTCACTGCAAAAAATTGGGAAGAAAATTGACACACACCCCCTCCAAAATTGACCAGATCAAACCAAGCACATGACACAAATTCAGATGGCTAAAAGAATCTGAATAATTGCACCCCATGCAAAGACATCTTGTTAAATTATAACAAGAATGCTACATACTTATACAGACACCAATATATTAAATAGTGAACTATGGTCAGGCTTGTAGTTAAAAAATAAACTATGTCCACTTTTTGTTATAATAAAATGTTTAATAATTTAAATCACCCTAATAGAAAAACAAAATAAGTATACATTTGTTTCAAAATTAAAAAAAAATCTTTCCTAAACACTTCAGAGCACCAACTGTTGTTCCGTTTGTCCACCAGTAGAACGTTCTATCTACCACCAAATCAGAAACTATCTAGACCAGGCTACACTTTCAATTCCAGGCCACAGTATATGCACTCCTGTCTGTATTTTGAAACTTTGCTTTGCTTCATCCCTACTATTTCCTAATCTGAGTTGTTTTAAGGCCTTCTGTCTCAAGCTTCATTTCAGTCTAGGAACATCCTCAATTTCAACTGGCATGCCCATACTTCCAGCAGCTGATCATAGTATGGCTATTTTATCCCAGGTTGCTGAACTGCTATGCTCTCAACTGATCAGCAGCTTCCTTTATTTTTATATATTCCAGTTAACCCAGTGATGACCTATAAGGACCATGGAGGGCAGTAAACCTTCAGGCTACCATGTTTTCTCCACCTCTTTACCCAGCACACCTTCATCCCACCCTGGCATCTCCAAATGGGCATTCTTTCAGTTTCTCTCCAAGCTGGGCATAGTGTACTCTTTTCCTTGTGCCCCTCCCCTTTCCCTTATCTTTAAGTTGCAACATGTGCATGTTGAAATCAAATTACAAAGTATCCCTAAATGCTCCTTATTCTTATCTGAACTATCAGTTGTTGCTTACTACAATGTTTCCATTGTCCCAAGATGTAATAAAGAGACCAAGAAACAAGCATTTTTCCTTTGTTTTAATCATTGCAATACCAAAGAAACAATAATACAATGAGAGTGGAGGATGCATTAGTATCAAAGGAGAGATTATGGGACGGGAGTGTGAAGGCATTTAAGTGGTTAAATATCTGGGGAAGTGAATGAAAAAAATGGGGGACCAGCAAGAAGGGAAGATGTTTTGAAGGACAAGGCAGGTAGTGGTAAGCTAGCACATACAGAGAGAGAGAGAGAGAGACACACACACACACACACACTAACACATAAAATGAGGCTTTCCTTCCCCTTATGGATGTGAAGGGCAAGAAGCAGGGGCACAACCAATCAGAGCCTGCGGTGGTTGTTGTCTGGACTCAGACCCACCCTGTCCTTTGACAAATTAGTACAATCCAGACAGGAAATTTTTAAAGTTGCTTCAGAAACAGCCGAGAGCTGTGTGAGGGAAGACAACTTTAAAAAATCGTGTCTGGATTGCGCCAGTTTGTCAAGGGGTAGGGAAGGTGCCGAGTCCAGACAATGACCACTTTAGGCCCTGATTGATTGCTCCTCTGCATTGTACAGTAATTTTGGATATGAAGTGTAGCCATTTTTTTCCTTGGCTTTTGGATATGATACCAAATCCTTTTCTTGGTGGCTGACATTTTTATGATTGGGCTTGTTTTCCATGGGGGGATTTCTCATCATGCCCCCTGCCTCCAACATCTTTGCTAGGTTGTAGCATTTCATTTTCATGGGAATTTAATCATTATAGTAGCTGCAATCAAGTTCTCTGTCCACAATAAGATCATCCAAAAACAGCAATGACAAAAGAGCATAATACACTCCTCACCACCAGTAAAAAGGACCATTTGAAAAAGTATTCTGCATCTACAGTTTTACTCCCTTCTGCCAGTTTTAAATCTCCAGATACAAAAGCGTCTTAAGAGATAAAAACAAGCCCTTCACTCAGTGGGAACCCTGACCTGTCACCATGAAATGATACCATAATTTTCAAAGTGATTTTCCTGTTTCAGATAGGTTGGGCTGCTGTTCTCTATGTTGAGCTATCAGGTAATTCAAGCTGAGCAGTGATCTCATAAAGATTCTGTCTGTGAACTGTAGATATATGACTAAAAGCAGACTAAAAATATATGTAATCTGCAATGGGTACTAAAAGGATCCAAAAGCTACAATAGAGCAAAAGTAATTTGTATGTTTACTACATGAGCACCATGGCACAGCAGCAAGTACTGACCAAGCCATGTATCAACATACTTAGCTAGCAGTGTAATCCAGCTGCCCCTGTGTTTCTTATTTTAAAAGGCTTGACATTTAAAATAAGTGGAGAAAATTCTGAACTTTATCAACAAATACTGTACACTACAGATAATCCAAAGAGAATGGGTCTACTATTACATGTCATGCTAGAAGTTTCCCATGGGTGAAGACATTCAGCAGTCACACCCTGTCTTTGGCAGATTATTTTTTGCAGTTGGCTATTGCTATTGGCTATCAACCCTTGCTCCTAAGCAAACACAGGCCTGCTTCAGACTCAGGCAAAGCTGGAACAAGTTTCTGCAATACTCTAGCTTTGATTGGACAAACCTGATCAGCTTTTTTTAAAATGGATTCCTTGAGAGACTATTGCAGTTCACAGCTTGTGAATCCAGTGAATAAAATGTTTTCATAATAAAAGCAAAAGTTTTTTTTAACATTTTAGTGGAATTGAATTGTTGTGTAGGGGCATAGTAGTTTAGTGATTAAGATGCTGGGCTTGTCAATCAGAACATTGGCACTTCAAGACCCAAGCATGACAGGGTGGGCTTCCATTCCTGCTCCATCTCCTGCCAACCTAGCAGTTTGAAAGCATGCAAATGCAAGCAGATAAATAGGTACCACTTTAGTGGGAAAGTAACAATGTTCTCTGTCTCTTGCGTATAGTCATGCCATAAACATAATCATTGAAGCATCTTCGGACAACACTGGCTCCCTTGGCTAGGAAACAGAGATGAGCACAGCCCCCTAGAATGGGACAAGACAGGGGAAATCTTTTTATCTTTTAATTATTGTGTGTCACCAGAGTTGCTTTTGGGGAGATGTGCAGCTATACAAATTTAATTAATAGATAAAATATTGTTTTCCGAAGACTTAATATGTGTAAAATGAGCAATGGACATTCATGGACAATGCAGTCAAGTCTGCACACTCCATCTTTAATATCTGCACTGGAGACATTCGTTTGTTTGTTTGTTTGTTTGTTTATTTATTTATTTATTTATTTATTTATTTATTTATTTATTTATTTATTTATTTATTTATTTATTTATTTATTTATTCTTTTAAGTGGAAGTGCGTTAGGAAGATGGTGCGGGAAGCAACCAGAGAAAGAAAAAGAAGTCGGCCCAGGTGGCCTTCTTTTTTTCGATTGTGTCAAGGCAAAAGAAGGGAAGATGGCCGCGGTGACTGCGGGGTAAGGAGGTCAGTCGCCCTCCGAGGCAAGCTGGGAGGAAAGAAGGCAGCGGGGTGATAAGGCTAAAAAAAAAAAGCGAGGAAAGAAGTGGCGAAATCCTCTCCTTTCCCCCTGCCGCCCGCCCGGCTGAAGCACCTTGGCGTGCCGCGAAGTGACAGCGGACAAAAGTCAGTGGGTTTGAGGAATGCCGCGAGGAGAGAGCCGGGAGGGCGGCGCCGGGCCAGAGGCAGCCCGCTCTTGCTCACCACAGTACCAGGCCCCCTGGAGGGACGAGGCGGACTGGGTGGGGAGGGAAGGCAGGCACCGGAGGCGACCAGGCGAGCGGGGGACGAGAAAGGCGGTCTCTGCTCCCCATGACAGACGGGAGGGGTAAGAGCCCTTCTCTTCGTCCTGGGGCTGCGCCGCCGCCGCCGCCGCTCTACTATCAGCAGCCGCCGCCGCCGCCGCCACTCCCCTCTCAGGCTGTCATTCGGGACGAGGAGACGAGACGGAGGGGCGGGATTGGAGGATCGGAGCCTCTTCTTAATGCACCTGGCCGGGGATCCCCCAGCGGGGATAAATCGGCGGCGGCAAAGGCGACGAGGGAGCAGAGCTGGCGGTGATCGGCTACGACTAGGAGCGAAAAAAATGCCCGCGGTTGCACATGCACTTCGGGTTGGCTCAATCTGTCCTCCGGCCTTCGCCCTTTGGGGGCCTGTGGCGAGGGAACCTGCCTGTCGTCCTTAGCGGCGCCCAGATCGAAGGCTCGCGCCCACAGGACTGTATGCCTGCTCGGTGCCCCGCGCTCCGCCATGGGGAGTCCCTTCTGGCACCTCGTGTTGCTGGGCTGCTCTGCAGGTGGGTGTCTCGGAGCCCGCGGGAGTGCCGGGTGTAGCTCTTCCCCTCGCAGGTCTGCTGATAGTAGAGAAGAGAAGCTTTTAGAAACGGTTCCTCGCGGGGGACGTTGGCATGCAGTTGACTCTGGGGTGCTTCTCCCGCACGGTTCCCTACTCTGCTTGGGGTAGAAGCTGAAAAATGTCCCCTGTCACTCGCAGAGTTCTTCGACGGAACTCAGAGCAGACGTGCTTGTATTATAAGTAAACGAGATAAAGTTCGCTTTCTAAACAATGGTAGCGGTTCTGTGAGCTTAGAAGAAAATCATTAAAGGGCTGGAGCTGCGCAAGAGAGAAAGACGAAACTATTCCGCAGATAATATACTGCGTTTTTGCATATGCCTTAGCGTAACCTTAAGGAAATGGAATTTTACAATCGCCGAATATAAAAGCATTTTGTTATAATATTGCAGCTTTCCTTCCTCATTTGAAAAATAGTGGAATAATGGGTATTCTATTGTAATGGGTATTCAGAGAGAGCCAGTTTGTATATTGATTAAGGCACCAGGCTAGAAACTGAGAGAAGATGAATTCTAGTCCTGTCTTAGACACAAAACCATCTGGGTGACCTTGGGCCAGTCGCTCTCTCTCAACCCTAGGAAGAAAGCAAAGGCAAATCACTTCTGAAAACCCTTGCCAAGAAAACTGCAAGAACCTAATCATGTCACCACTTACCCAAAGGCACGAGCCCTGTCCAAAAAAAGGTATGCAGAACTGTTGATCTTATTAGTTCATTCACTGACAGAGTACAACAATATATGCACTCAGGAATAAACAGTATTTCTATAGAAGGTATACTGTACACTGAACTAAACATATAGCTCTGGATCCTAAATCGGCCTTACTAGTTCCCCTTTACACAAGAAATGTGTAATGTGGCATTTAAGTGGAATTAAAGAAAGACTAACTATGTGGCAATGTAGGATGACAGAATTTACTTACTACAAACACTTCATTCTTTACACATTAAGTAAATAGTACAATTATTTAAACAGAAGCAGAAAAAAGATACTTAAGGTAATTCCAGTGACATGATTTCAAGAGATTACAGAGAATTACACTTTGGAATGTATGTGACAATTGTTTTCTCTGATTATCATTAGTTGCAATGAACAAATTAGAGATTATTATGATCTGCTGGCATTCTTTGTATATTGATTTTCCTTTTCAATATTTATACCTGAGGATTATACTTTTGCACTGATATCCATTCCATGAATGCCACATGCTGGCATTTTTACTTTAAATTTGGAAAATAGCTCATATAGATTTGAGGAATAAAACAAAAATAAGAAAGTTGTTAATGTAGCTACATTATTTATATTCAGACCAGGCAATGTAATTTAGAAAAAGTGCAGCAAGGATTAATTAAGGGACTTGGACTCCATTGTCCTGAAATTGAAGGAAGATGAAAAAGAAACTCAAACTAATTCCACCTTGGGTTTTCCTTTGAGAGAGAACTTTGGACAGGTTTTCAAGATTCTGTTAATATACCTTACAATAATAAAGTGTTTCTTCCCCTGGCCTATTTCAAAGGGTTGGCATCAATCTGGAAAACCTGTCCAAATTTCTGTTTGCTTTTTGTTTATACTAAACAAAATCAAGATGGGGTTATTCTGAGTTTCTTTTCCATGCTTCTTTCTATCTCTGGACTGCGTAATCTGTTGTCAAAGACTCCTTAATGGCTTACTCCTTTCTTTCAGGTTTAATGGCTCCCTCATATCTTCCCCAAGATCAGTTCTAAATCCCTTTATAGTACTACCTCATGCAGGGTCTTGTCTGAAACTACAGATTTCAGTTCGTTATCCTGTATGATCTACAAATAATCAGCCCAGCCTCACAGGACTGTTGTGAGAAAAATAAGACAAAGTGTACAAAGTACACTTCAAGCTCTTGCATTGAACACAGGATAGAAATCTATCAAATAAAGTGCAGCTTAACAATAAACTTTGGACTGAGAGAGGAAGAAAATAAAGGAGAAGTATAAAAGCAGTAAGTAAAAAAGATGTCAAAAATGCTTTTCATAATGTTGTGATTAGCTGATATTATATTTTTCATTTTTAATTGAAGTTTATTATATAAAATACAGATAGAAACATAGATATTAATGGAACAGGGAAAGGAAGGAAGAAAAGGGGGAAGGGGCAAAGTAACAGGGAAAGAAAAAAAGCAGTGACTTACAACTTTTTCAGTACAGTGGAATATAAAATACTATTACACCCTCAACTTTTGCTTTACATATTAGTAAGTATTAGCCATTTCTGTAACAACAAAATAATCTAATCATCAAAGCATAAGATCAAAGTTTCATATATTTTTTCTGAGCATAAAGTCCAGAAGCAGTTTCCAAGTAGAAACAAAACTGGATAAGTTTTTTTCTTTAATTAAAGCAAGCTTTGCCATCTCTGCCAGTTCCATCACTTTCTCCATCACATCTTCCATTGTGGAAATTGATGTGCCTATAGGATTCTCGCCACAGTCAACATATGTAGTAACAAAGTTCCACTTTTTCTCATTTATCCAAAATGTTTCAATTTTATATTTGTTTTAAAAATCTTCTGAATTAAGGGGTAGAACAACTGGCTTTTGTTTCCTTTTTTAACACTATGGCCCTGTGAGCATCTTATCAGGAGACACAAGAACTTACTGGCATAAAATTCTTGACAAAATAATTGCCTCCTGTTTTTGTGAGGTGCACATCATTCCATCTAAGAGTATCTTTTACTGCTGAAGAAGACCATGGTTTAGGAATCCAAATCTTTCTTGACAACACCACTTTCATGGCCAGTTGTTCACCCCAAGATTTTATTTTCTTTATTATTCCTTGACTATGTAAGGAAGGGTGATGAAAACACTTCCTACAATCCATATAGCTTCATCTTTTAACCCTAGTTTTATAATTTCTTACAACCCTCTTTTAGCAAAATTGGTTAACCACACATGGATAAGCAGGAATGGATAGTGATCAGATTGATGAATCTTGGTAATCTTTCCTTCATATTCTGAATGTGTGCACCAACATGGAGGTCCCCTCACTATGGCTCCTTATATCAGGCATACTAGTGATTTTTTCACCACTACCACCACTACTCTTCTTTTCCTCCTCAATGGAGGTTTCAGTTGGGTTTCTTGGTTTTGTTGACCAGAGCTGGAGAGGCTGGAATAATATAACTTTCTCAGGTAGGTGGTGCTTGGCTTCCATGTTTGCGAAATGCTTTCTTCCTTCTTGTGCTGCTCTCTTATTGACCTTGTCTCTAGATGACTTCCTGTGCCCTGCTCCTTAAAGGCCTCGTTCTGTCAGCCTTTGTAGAAAACTCTTTGTGCAGTACTGCCGTGATTGTCATGATCCCTGATGTGTATAAAAAGAATGGCTAGCCTCCAGTTCTTTCACCCTTTTCTTCTGCAAGGAGAAATGCTAGTGTTTGCCACAGAGGTAATTACGGTAGCATAATTTTCTGGTAAACACAGCACACAGCTTCCAAGTTCCCATTGCTCCACTGATGCCACTGATACCATCCTTTTGACAGTATCTCAAGCCAGCTTCTTCCTCTCCTGCTAAATTCTCTGACAAAGCTCTCCTATTCCTGTTTGCTCTCCTGATTCCTTCCTTTGATTGCGAACTCCCCGCTGCCTATTTTTCTAAAGAGTGTTGAACAAGACTCATGAATCATGAGCCTAATTTTGTGTGTTTTCAGTATTTTATCTAATCCTGTGTGGATTAGACATTTGAGTTTAAAAGGCAAAGCTTGCATGTGTATCAGATTGCATGCAGATGTATTTTAACTCACAGGATATACATAAGATTACTTATTTTCTCTAAGGTAAAATTTTTATACTTCTGATTTTTCCTTTGCTAGATTGCAAAAAATGGAATAGATCAAGTTACTACCCAAAAGTGCATTTTCAAAAACCAACTTGACTTTGTTTTTTCCTTGAAGATATTTCGCTTCTCTTTCTTCTTGGATGAGAAGCAAAATGTCTTCAAGGAAAAAACAAAGGAAGTCCAATTGCCTTTAGGACTACAATGACCTGGATAACTGAAAATCTCCATAGACATCAAATTGCTACAGTAAACCTGATTATATAGCAGGTAAAGGACCTATGTAGCATAATGAAAGTGAAGAATTTAACGGCCAGCATGTTAACTGAGGCAATTTATGGCAATTGTAACTGATAACACACCTGAAAATATTTCCTTACTTCTCAGGAGACCTATTAGTTACTGTTTGTACAGCACTTTGAAAAGAGTTGGATATTATAATGTGACCTTTACTAGTGTACTTATTTACTTTTGTGGGCCTAAGCATACTGTCTGCATCTAAGATAGGACAATTTTCCTTTTCAAAGTAAAAATCAACCTTGATCCTAACCATGTGTTTTTTTTTTCTGAGAAATAAGTACAATTTATTGCAAATGAACATTCCATTGCCTAAGCAAAGAGTGATCGGATGAATAGAACGGAAGAAGAAATGTCTGGGATAGACAGCCTCTGAAAATAGTATGCATACATTTGCTGTTAAAACCCCTTCCCTGACTGAGGGGTTTTTAAAGTTTTTAACTAGTTGTTTTTTTAAAAAAATTTTTTTAAATAACAGCTAATTTTAAACCTGTATGTTGTGGTTGTTTTTAAATGGAGTTGTGAACCACTCCGAGTCTTCGGAATGGGGCGGTATATAAATTTAAAATTAAATAAATAAAATAAAATAAAACTGGAATAAGTCTCATTTATTTTTATAGGTCTATATCTTTATCTTTGGAGGGGGACGTTAATTGTGGCTTAATTTCTTTAAATATATTTGAATAATTATTCCAAAGGAATCAAAATTGTGACTATTGCATGTTGAGCAGGAGGGTAATTTTCCTGGTTTTCAGCTTTATCATTGTACTAAATTGTTATAGTCTACCAAGCCTGGGGAAAAATCTGGATCATGTCTTTTCTACACTGGGTTATAGGGCTTTTGTAAGATTTCAAATAATTGTACTTCTGTTGGCAAATGAGTTACTCAAGACTGCAAGGTCCCCAGAACTCCTCAGTGGTTTTGCTAAACGTTTCATTTTTCAGAAGGCTGGAAAAGAGACAAATGAACTGGTTCTCCTAGATCAGATTCTAACTGATTGGGAAGCAACCGTTGAAGAACTAAAGTACATGCCCACTAAATTTCAAGTCAGCCAATTTCAAAATGCTAAGAGGAGTTTCAGACAAGATACCACTGATGGAAAGCCTTTGTTCAAAAGGGATGGGAAAAATAAAATAAAATACTAGAATTATACTTGTACACAAAAATAAAATACTAGAATTATAATTATAATTGTACACAATTCCAATCAGGAAGAAAACATCAGGTACTATTTAGGAAATCATTGTGGTTACAGACCATGCTTGCCTGAGCTAAAAGAGTCATCTATAGGAAATGGAAGGTAGAGTCTTCATCAGGGAAATGTACCAGGAAGTACCTAGTCGAGTAATGTAATCTTCAGAAACTAAATTGAAACAAGCTTGGAGAGCAAACCACTGCCAAAATGGTCAGAAAATCTAAAACTGGTGGAATTTAGGCTGGCATGGAAAGCTAAAATGAATTGAAAAGGCTATGTCAGGAAAAAGAGGAAGAAATGGGAGAAATAGCCCTGCTATTGGAGAAAATGGTAGGATGTTAACAAGTTAGGAAGAAAGAGAAAAATTTCTCAGCATTTTTGTTTTAGTCTCCTCACTGAAGGCAAAATATGTTCAAGGAAATAGGTAGAAAACATTTTGATTGGCAACAAGAAGAGATAGTTGAGATAGTTAAACATGCTTATTATGAACAACTTCACGTAACCAGGACTAAATCAATTATTCAAGAAAGTAGACAGAGCCTGCAGATAGCATCTTGAAAACTATATCTGTGAACTTTGAAAATCATGGAAGAGAGGACTGATATCAGGCATGGGGAATTGTTTGTATCTTCAAACAAGTGAGCTATTCTGTCATTATGTGGATAGTAGATTAGTTCAATAATCTAATCCGACAATCATACATCTGTTCAGGTTATCTGGATGGCAAAGCATGTAAGATTATTGTTCAATATATTCATAAATAACTTTGATTTGGATGTTATAAATTAGGATTACAGAATTAATAGATAAAACAAGAAGATGTGGGGGAGAACAACAGAAAGGATCGAGAGGATCTTGAGAAGCTGGAATGATGAATAAGGCCTACAAGGTAAATCTCAGTAGAGAAAATTTTAATTTTAGCAAGAAAAATTGGTAAGAAAAATTAAAAAAAAACATGAGTATAGTCTGGTAGAAGTGGGACATGCAAAACAAAATATAGAATCACAAATTGAACTTAAACAAATAGTATGATACAGCTGCAAAACAAAACAAAACATTGCCACAAACAAGTATAGAATGAATTTCTGGTAGTTAAGTGTTAAGTTGAAGAGTATCCTTTATTCCTTTCTATTCTGTGTTGGGTAGCATACAACATAATCCATGATAATCAATCACCCACTAAGTTTCAGGGAAAGCCAATTATCTTTATAGCTTTATGTCATTTATCCCATGCAGAAGGCATGCTTATTCCGACCCATCATGAATATAGCAGAGTTAGTTTTTATAAATGTATAACATTTAAAGAATGAAGGTAATAATTACATTCATTCTCTGTGATTTATTGTTTCTGCGGATCACTGACTGTCTATCAGTAAATACAGAAAACTATATTTAGAGTCTGACAGTATGCCAAGTAACGCAAAAAGTAAACCTTCTTTTGCATTACAGAAAAGAAGGATGGGAAGCAAGGATCCATCTCCCTAATTATGGTTCTGTTTCTTAGAACAGTAATTATGAAGAATCTTTTCATTACAAGTTAAGGTTAATATTGCTTGGAGGATATAAGCTGCATGCCTGGATTAATTCTATTTTAGTACCGGAATATAAGAAATACTGTTTATCAATGTTTTTGATGCAGTGAGCCACTTTGATTCGATACTCCTTTCTCTTGTATGTCAATATAATGAAGTGATAAGCAAAGCCTCTAGTGAGAAGAAATCAATGAGAAAATCCCTTTACAGCTTACCTTTGCATTATATCTCATCATTATCTCCAAGTATATGGAAGCTAGAGGACAGCTCTGGGTAAATTCCACGTTTCTGCTGTTTTTGTTGTTATCAGATTTAACATTAATATTTAATGGCATTAAATTGGCACTTTTTATCGCTCATGTATGCTATCATTGTTCACTTGTTGAAAAGTGAATATTTCATTCAATATTTTGACTCATCACAAAAGTACAAGTACCTAACCTTACACTGATATAAGAGAATATAAAGTTAGAGTGCAGATGAAAAAAACAGAAAAATAAAATTAATATTTAAAAGCATAAAATAGTTCCTGATTCACACACACACACACACACACACACACACACACAGAGAAAGTGCTTACAATCCAGTAGCATATTAGATATTAAAGATCAACTTAACTTTATTCACTCTACTGATTCTTCAGTTATACAAATGTCATTACATTAATCATTTCCATTGGACTTACTTGCCTGTCTTTTAATCTCCTTTATCTGAAAAATGCATTTATCTTCCTCTTAGCTTTCATTTTAACTCAATATATAAATCTTTTTAAAAAAATCTTTAATATGCAAATTGTTTTAGCAACATACTAAACGATCAATGAATAATAGTGCTATAAATTACAACCTGGTAACCTTTGTATTATTTGTTATACTTTTTCCATCAACAACGATTTGGGCAGCATACAAGAAGATAAACAAGTTTGCTAACTTGATCTAAGCAGAAGTAAGCATTCCTTAGCATTCTTTAGAGTATCAGATACCAAAGGATTTAATGACACTTGATTGCTTCCTGTCTTTATAAGAAGTGATTCTGATTGTTTTGTCTAGGAAACTATTATGTAAATTAGATAACTTTATCTTCTGGCAAAGATTTTTATATTCTAATCCAGGGGTCCCCCAATCCCTGGTCTGTGGACAGGCAGTGGGTCAGGCATGCCAGCCATCGTGCTGCTCAAACAAGGGAAGCCCCATCTAAGGGATGCAGGCAACACACCAAACCATGTTCCCTCTGGTCCGTAGAAAAACCTCTCTCCACGGATCTGGTCCTTGGTGCCCAAAAGGCTAGGGGTTGTTGTTCCAATGTGTTGTACACATTGATCTTAACGCAGAAGAAGACATCCAGGGCTTTTAAGTTACAATGGCTAACATTGCTCACCATAAGTTCCATTTCTCTTTAATACAAGATACGTTTAATGTATAAAGCATGTACTATTATTAAAAACCCATCAGAGCCATAAACAGATTGTTCATGGACTAGGCAATCAGATGATTAAGTGATTATCCAAGGATGCTATTTTTCATAAATGCCTATAATCCTACAGATTTTATACTAAGAAAAAATATTGCTTACTATGTTAAGAAGTCAAGGTACCTAGTAAATAAACTGTGTAATCTTCTTTTTTCAGTATTGTTTTAAAAATGCTACGTGTACTAATTCAATCATATTTTATGCAAATTTTTAATAGAAATCATTAATGAAAACTTGCTACCCATGTCTCTTTTTTAACATTGCAATTAAGGAATTCAGCCTTTCATTTTAAATTTAAAATCCATTCTATTTAGCACTCCATCTAATAGAAAAATATTTTTCTTACCATTCACTTGAAGAATGTGAGTCTGATAGATTTGATCATAGCCATCTGCATAGCAACTATAATTTCCCATGTGAGTTGTAGTAATCTTAGTAATATATAGGGACCCATCATCTCCAAAATCCTAAAGAAAAAGAAGTGATCAAAATTACCCTCAGAACATTATTCTATCTATACTGAATTTATCTAAAAAAGAAATAAAGTGTAACAGTTAAAATCTCTTACACCAGATTTAAACCACCTTTAATTTTTAAGGTCTTCAAAACATTCAAGCTATACAAATCTGATTCTGTAGATATTGACTGCATTTTTCCAGATGACAATCTTGCACCATCTTTGATATTCAGATTGCTAACTGGCAAAATGCAGTCAATTTTCATGGTGTCAATCAGACTACGATGTTAATTTTTTGAGGGTCCAGACCACATAAAATGGTATTAACGATAGAAAATACATAGAAAGCAAAATAATAGTTGAAAGCTTCAGGAAGACCTAGACATTTAATATTTCCATTCAATGGTTTAGATGTTTATGAGCATGCAATATTGTAAATGAATCTTCTTTCAGATAGATTAGTATTAAAACAAGATTGTGTGTGTGTGTGTGTGTGTGTGTATTGTGCATGTATATATATATGGATATATATTCTACATATATTCCCTCAGAGAAGTGAACAGAAGGTGCTAAACAAAAGGAAGTTTCAAGGTAGCTAATCAAAGCCAAAAAGAAGTTAAGTAAATTAGAAAAGTAGATCACTGATTTAATTGAGATATGTAGAGAGATGCTATCTATGACTTCTTTCTCCTCTCCATTTTTCTGTGATGGAAAAAATCAGATGCATGGCACAGATAATTCAGCAGTGAATCCAAATACATGTTTTATTGGTCTAAGACTAAAAGACTATTGATTATAACAGTTTCTATTTCACTTTTTTCAGTGCAGGAAGAAGAGATTTCTCAGCCAGTGAAATATTTTTTTAAAAAAAATATTTTATTTGATAATGAAACACTATCAGAGAGGTTGCCAATCTAACTTCCTGAAATTCCAAAGTTCAGGTGTACCACTGAGAAGATATTACTTTGCTCTAATCAAAAATACTTCATGTAGTTGGCAATAGAAAAGGGATTACACTTTAGATATTAGGAAATGGGCAAACTGATATAGGAGGTTCCCTGGACTTGAGAGCTTTGGAGCTTAGTGGAACTTCACACTGAGACTGAATTATACTGGGAAGCAAACTGGTAGTCAATATAGGTCTTATCAGGGGTGGGCTGCTATGGGTTTGCCTGGGTTCGGGCGAACCCTTAGCTAATGTTATGGCTAGTTCAGCAAACCGGCAAATCCCACCCCTGGCTGGCCCTGTCCACCCCACCCTGCCCTTCCAACCCTATCCCTCGCAGGAGTCTTGACATAACCCGTTTGGATGCGAGGTAAGTGCAGGCCAGCACGGAGGCTCAAGGAGGGTGAAAAACGGGCCTCCTGGAAGTTCAGAAAGGCTGGAAATGGGCCCTTTTCCAGTCTCCAGAGGGTCTCTGGAGCCCAGGGGAGGCCGTTTTTGCCCTCCTGGAGGCTCAAGGAAAACCTCTGGAACCTGGGGAAGGTGAAAAACGGGCCTCCCGGAAGTTTGGGAAGTCCAGAAATGGGCCTGTTTCTGGCCTCCGGAGGGCCTCTGAACTGCCAAATTGCAGGCAGCCAGCAGTCAGCAGAAGTAGCCTACAGCACTGCATTCTAACCACTGCACTACCACGGCTCATTAAACAGAATTCTTGCTGTTACATTATAAATTACTGAAATTTCTAAAGATTTTCCAAAATATTCTAAATCTTAGTGATCCAACTTGAAAATAACCAAAGTATATTTCATTTCATCAGAAAAAGAGAAACTTTGCACATCAGCTTAAATAAAATTGACCTTCTGAAAACCATTTCTACAAAATAATTCAAAATGAACCAAAGTATATTATATTAAGTATTTCTGAAAGGGCAACAGAATCAGTGCATGTACCCCAAAGTTATAGCTTCTGTGTAAAGCAACGAAACTGTCAGTCTCAGACCCAGGGTTGAAACTAGACTGAAATGGATCTACATAATCTATTTAATTTAAAAATTCTGGACTTCAGTACAATCTTATGCTCAAATGAGATGCCCAAGAAAGGAAAGTTGCAAAGCAACTGGAAAAAATTAGGGCTTTCTACAGTTTTGTATTCAGTTCCAAAAAGAGGTTTACTTTTTTTAGGTGCATCTTCCTGTACCTCTTAGGACAAAAAAAGTCTTACATTTTTCCAGGATTCTGCCATTAACTCCATAAAGATAATCCATTTTTATTATTACGGTTCGTCACAAAGCCAGATGTTTAGATTGAATTTGGCATTTTTATCCCGTGATCAACTACTTCTCAAAGACCCAAGATGAGCAGATGTTGTTGATGGTATTAAATGTATCATTGCAGAGCAGATAAAAGACAAGGAATTCTGTTCTCCCTCTCCCCCTCCCTCCCTCCCCCCTCTCCCGCTTTCTCTCTGAGTTGAGCAATGTGAATTCAGATTTGTTAATGATTACTCCCAGGGGCGTACGTCTCCAGATGCGAATGACAGCTATGAGATAAGATACCTTCAAATGTGGACTTGTTCTCCATTGAGAGATAACAATAGAACTGACACATGCATAAAATGAACATAAACAAGAAAATGCAGCTTTCTGGCATTTCATTTTGTTGTGGAATTTTCAAGAAGGAATTAGCTCAACTGCATAGCAATGAAGTCTAAGTATTTTTCTATACCATTTCTATGTAGAACTGATGCTATTTTCTCCACAGCTGCCCAAACCATTCAATAAAACAATCAATAGCAAATCATAAACATGCCTAAAAGCAGCATAATAGGAGCTCTAAGAATAGTTACCATAACAAACACCACAGGTAGAATCCCATTCCTGAGTGTGTGTACTCTTCTGCTTTCAAAGATGAAGATGGACTGGAAAGATTTTGCACAAATAAATCCTACAATGCTTCTTAAGCACTGTCAGGAAGAGGTGTGTACATAACTCAGTAGGATTTACCATTCTTTAGATACCTTTTGCAGGAGTTTCAGCTTTCTACATAAGATGTAGTATATCATCTTTTCCCATATCGTTCTTGTAACTTGTTGCTAGTACATTGTTCAAAAATACCCTTTAAAATTACCACTGTTACAATGTTTTGTCCCATTCTTTGTTACAAAATCAAACTTAAATATTCTCCTCCTTTGATTGTAATCTTTATTTTCTTTTCATTCTTTCTAGTGTCCAACTTTCAAAGTCCTATCATATCATTACATACAAAGTACCCAAAATCCCATCAAAAGGATTTTAATTATTTATATTAAGTTCCAAATCTATATGGAACCTAATTCTATACATTTTTAACTTTTCAAAATCAACATTCTAAATACCCCTTTGCTATTTATTTGAAAAAAAAAACCCTTTGCATTTAAAATTTTGTTTAAAGAGAAGGAAATTCACTGAGTGAATAAAATAAAACAATATAAAATAAAAAATTTGCTGTTCCAAAGGATTTTAACATTTTCAAAGCAATAACAAATAATTCAAAAGATGGTTAAGAAATAAGACACAGTTGAGCTTTTGTTCATAAAAAGCTGCATTACCACTGTAAGCATAATTGGATACGTTTCAACTCCCTGCCACTTAACTCATAAACCAACTGCAAAACCTCCTTTCTGAAGTCTATTCATGAGGTGTGGCTGTCCAGCAGTCAGCCAATGATCTCTGCCATAAATGTCATCCCACTTCAATAAGGACTTCTAGCTCAGGGTACTCCAACCTTTGCAATTTTAAGCCTGAGAGATTTCAACTCCCAGAATTCTTTGCTGGCTGGAGAATTCTGGGAGTTGAAATCCGCCAGGCTTAAAGTTGCCAAGGTTGGAGACACCTGCTCTAGCTCACCATGGGACTAACCAAAAGTTCCATATATGTAGCTTCTCTCAGTGTTTTCATGTCTGGGATCATAGTTAGTTGACACCACACTTAATGACACCTAAATTTTTGTTGTAATTGGTGTATAAAACATTAACCTATTTGAGCTATATTTTAGCTTTTATGTTTATTACATTAACTAATAAGCTTTTAAAACTAATAAGTTTTAAATAAGCTTATTGGGGGTTTTAAATATTATTGATTTAGTTTGCTATCTTGAAATGGCTTTCGGAAAAACAGATGTGACAAAGCTTCAAAAATAAACTCACTGAACCTCTAAAATAAAGAGGCACATTTTCTCTAAATTGTTTCCACAGTATCCAGTTACATGCCGATGTGAACCTATAAGTAGGACAAAGTATATAATTGGATCAATCTGCTCTTGTCTCTTAGCAACTTATGCTGAGAAACACATGACATTCAGTCTCATATTGAAGATCATTGTGATTATAATTATTAATATTCTAATTGCTTATATATAAAACTAAGCAGACATGAATTGCAGAACACCAGGAAATAGCAAATGGTAGGTTAGATTATAACAATATTGGTACATACACATAAACAAGCCTGGGGGAAAAATACCTGTACAAACAATACAAGATTATTTTACTATAGAATGAAATGGAAAATATAGTCAGTGCAAATGATTAAAGTTTTTCTACAAACAAAAATATTGCCTGGAGGAGAGTAGATTATGCACTGGGTTTAAATGAACAGAAAGGATCATATTAGAATGCTTTTAGTCTATATTACCTCAACATTTTTACCTTTGCCTGAATTTCACAATATCTAAATTTAAAATTATGATTGTAGAAGAATATAAATATTTAATACAATATATATTTGAGTTACTGAAATACAGACAAACCAACACATGCAGTCTAATCCTTATTTTGTAGAAAAAAAGGCAGACATTTCATTTTATTCTATATCATTTACTAACCTCTCATTTCAATTACTTGCAACTAATTATATTCCTAATAGCAATAATTCCTAATAGGTTATATAACTCATTTCCCTTTGATAAAGTGAAATAATAGAGCAAACAAGTTGCTTTCAAAAACCTACTTTTTATATAATTTGTCTGACCCAAGTAATACATAAATGCTATGCAAATTTGGCTTTCTGCCCCAACAGTCAATCAAA
>JANHFL010005039.1:74160-85074 GCA_032468155.1 Oxyrhabdium leporinum
ATTGTAAATATTGATTTTTTTTATTTTAAAAAAGAGCAACTTTACCCCAAAGCAGGCAAAGCAGGCAGGCAGATTGAATTGCTCACAGAGTCACAGCTCTATCTTTCTGCAATCTGCTGCCTTAGCCTGCCCTGCACTGAGAAATACTTTCGATCCTGGGAATCCATCTCTATTCAACCAGCAGGCATTTTCAGAGGCTGAAGTTCCCAGGGCGAGTGTGGAAAGCTCCGGGGGGGGGCTAGCTAGGCCACACGTGGACGCCACACGGGGAATGGAGGGACGCAAGCGGCGGCGGCACCAGGCAAGCTCCGTGGGCCATGGGGGGGGCAGCTAGCTAGGCCGCACATGGACGCCGCGCGGGGAGCGGAGGGACGCAAGCGGCAGCGGCACCAGGCAAGCTCCGGGGGCCATGGGGGGGCGGCTAGCTAGGCCGCACGTGGATGCCACGTGGGGCGAGCGGTGAGCAGGCGGGCAGGGGCCAGTCAGAGGTGATATTTACCGGTTCTCCAAACCAATCAAAATTTTCCCTACCGGTTCGCCTGAACCGGTGCGAACCGGCTAGATTTCACCTCTGCTCTTGTAAATCACAGTGGCTATAATAATACTGACATCATCTTGACAATATCATGCACACAGCAATAACAAAAATATATTGACTAACTGGCAATTGAGCATTGCATTTGTTACAATAAACATGATTAAAACTACTTTAATTTTATTTGTTAAATTTCCACACAACCTATTTCATTAAAGTGACTCTGGACAATTTACAGCAGTACTTTCATGTACATTATTTCTCCTTTGCTTGTAATTAAATATTTTTTTTATCTTTCATAAGTAATATTTATCCAATAGACGTTAAGCACAAATAATTAAGATATACCATGTCTATTTTATCGGCAGGATTGAAATATCTTGTGGCTGGATATGAAGATGTTCATACAAGCAAACTGATAGTCAATATGAAAAGCTTTGTTCACCAGTGGAAATCGGCTCTGGGGAAAAAGATCTTACAGGTTTTTAAAAAATGTGCCTGAAAAGGACATTTGTTTATGCATAAAAACATACATGTAAAACTTCATGAACAACCTCTGAGATTAAAACTGGAATGTGAGGGAACAGTGTCAAATGTAGTATAAAAAGAACTTTAATTCATAGCCCATTCACCTTGACTCAAAACACCTCATTTCAGATTGCAGAAATAGTTGGAGCTCTCTTACACAATCCCCTTTTTCTATGCAATAGGATGAGAAGTATGAACTAAATGTAACAATCCACAAGTGAGGTAATAAGGTATTCATCCACATCTGCATTCCAGATGTCCAGCTCTAGCATTTCCATTTTATCAACAATTGTCAGTTTGGTGCGGTCAAAGCATTTTGTGAACAGAATTTCCTCACAGTTTTTTTCTGGACTGGACCAAGATACTTAAAATAAAATCCATTAATTTGGCAGAATTTGCCTTGTCACTACTTCCTTAAAGTTCTTATAATCAATAAAGATTTAATATTCAATTTAAATGTTTTATTTAAGCCGCACAGAAATGTATGGATAATTTAAAAGTTGAAGCTTTCATTTTCTTCTTTGGAAATATGTATATACACTTGCGATGGATAAAGTAATTGCTGTTATTTGTATTGTTGTAATGAATGAGATTAACTGAATGCTACATTAGGGTACTGCAATCATAAAGGGGAATTTGGTTAGGTTTATATTCAGGTTTCTGTAGATATAAATGGAAATGACCAATGTATTAATGGTCAAATTTATAAAAGCAGTACATAGAATCTCCACTGAAGTACAAAAGAATGCTGACTCAAGTTGGTTAAATCAATGGCTTTTGGGGGGTTATGCAGGATGTTGCAGTCATGAGCATTTAAAACAAGTAAGGAAAATGGAATCCATCCCTTTACTAGAAGTTTGACTTCAAATATTTTATGTATTTTATGTATAAAGCACTTTATTGCCTGCCCCTTTCCAGTGTGAGCAATCTAATATTGGGGAACAGGGACAGCACAGGAGAAAGGATGAGGGAACAGAATCTTGCTAAACCTACTAGGATAATTGCTTTCCTTATAACATAGCAAAAGCCATTCAGAAAGAATATATTTACAGTAGAGCCCCAACTTCAAATTAATAATTTGATTTGCTTGGTATCAGTTATGATAAGATAAACATAAAAAAAACAATGGAAATTTATGAAAAATGTGGTGAACTTGCCTAGCATTATGCTGGCCTTAGTTTCTAGTTTTGTAATATTTAGATTTAAACTGTTTTCTTAAACTGTCACCTTCTGCTTCTACATATGGTGTACATACTCTTCCAAATTTGCATATATTTTATATCTCACAAACTTCATCACTGGTATCTACACTGTTCTGTTAACACAAACACAAACGCTAACATATCCTATTTATATGAACAGACAAAAAATAAAGGCAAAAGCACCATACAACATAAATAAACAGTCATCCATGGCTCATCTGTTATTTTTTATTGTGATTCTATGAATTCTTAAAAATGATAATGTTTTAGATGTTGTTTTTCTATTTTATGTATATAATAAATATATTACAATTCTAAAAATTGTCATGATATGTTTTTGCAATATTATAACCTGCCAAAATCTTAATTGTGAAATATTTGAAAACCAGTAAATTTTATGTGTATTCAAGTTGTAATACTGGTCACTAGGACTAGAACAAATATACATGCAGATATATACCCATTAACAGATAAATTAGTCCTGCTGAGACTCACAGAGCTTACTTCAAGATACATGGATACAGGACTGCAGTCTTATTTGTATTGTGGAACTAAATACCAAGTATCATAGGTTCCTGCTTGAAATTAGCTGTAATATATGAGGGATAGAGTCACAGTTCTCTACAAATAATTACTCTTCTGTAGTCATTTAGATGATCTTTCAAATTTTAATAAAGAAAAAATGGACAAAATTATTTGCAACAACTTGCTCCTTCTGTGAAGGGTTGGTTTGTTCCTCTCTAAGTTGCAATGAAGTGAAAGATGTTTACCAATTACACTTGATTGGCAATTATCACCTTTCATTCGAATGACTGTATTTAGTTACATATCTCGGTCTTGCAAGTATGCAAGTGCCCAGATAGTTTTCACTGGAAAATTACATGAATAAGGTTGAATTTTAATATAGTTACTTCTGAGGACTACATCTTCCTGTTACTAAAAATGACAGAAAATCTAGTTCTACTACAGTATCTAAATGGAGAGCTAGGATTGCCATAAATAACCAATAGTTTTGGAACAAATCTGCAGCCTATATTTTTAGATAGTCAATCAAATACAGTCAAGTGATTTTTTTAGAACTACTCCCTACTTTAAATATCACACTGAAGAGATGAGCAACCATATTTGCCACTACTCAAAGTTTCTATTTTTCTTACTCATTTTCTTCAGTTCTGAAATCTAACCTTGCAGAAAGGTCAAGTCCTTTTCCACAATTCAGTAAGAAAATATTTATGACTGTTCCACATTAATGAGAGACGGGTGGGGAGCCATAAAAAGAAAAACAAGTAGGCAAATATTTTTGGAAATATTCTTGATATGGAAAAACTTCAAGACATACTGAAATATTAGTGCACTGTAATCTACTGTACAAAGCAAAAGATTAGAAATTAAAATATTTAGCATGCCATGATTTTGAAGCTAAGTATGCTGCTACTGTGACAGAAATGCTATGCTCTTGCTGCAATGTCAAACAAGAGAAAGTACCATCTCCTGCCTACTTTGCTTCCCATTTATCTTATGGTTTGTCCTGAGTCAAAGGCTAAGGAGGTATATACACCTATCCTTTACCAATATTTTATTGCAATAATTTCCATCTTGATTCTTTTTGTTGAACTGCAAAAACGTAACAACTTCTTCAATAAATATGGGAAAGTTCAGCCAAAGCCCAAATTTCTACTAGTCACTGATTTACTCTCTTTCTTAGTTTGTTTATATAGAACTTTTCTAATTCACTCAAGGCAGTTCTTAATTTAAAATAATGGTTTGCAATTTAATATAGAGAAAATGCAAAACAGAAAATAAATCGCTTCCCAATTCACACAATCATTACTCAAAGAATTAAGATGATATGTGCTTTTGTCTATATAAACTATCTACTGCATATTGTAATCAAGGAGATTATTAGTTTGGCATATGTAAAGCATATATTTTATATATATTATGGTTTTAAATGTAGCTTTTTTGATACCAGCAAAAAATATACTTCATAACCAATACTTATTTTGATATGTATTAGCTGTGATTTGATTTAATGCTAGAATTTATCTGACTCTCTTGACAGTACCTCTTATGTGAATTTAATTATTACACCGCATATAACCCACTTCTGTTCTAGTCTTGTATATTACCTGGATAATTGCAATTTAACTCTTAGGACAGTATGATTTATGCCACGGAGTTTAAGTTTGTTATTAACCTAACTTGAAAAAAATGGGCAGAAACAAGTACCTTGAAAAAGAATTTTGTATACCCTATTAGCTTGTTAGGATTATGGTTAAATGTTAAAATGTATACATATATTGCACTCCCTTATCTTGGCTCTAATATCTGGGGAAAAGCCAAGTTTTAACATCCTTCTGAAAGGCCCAGATTTTCTGTTTTTTTAAGCAAAAGGATTAGAGATAGGTTTAGGGATAGCCAATAAGGTACAGAAATGTTCCCTTATATGAGCCCAGCAGCCAGAAAAACATTTGTGAGGAGAACCACTCGGGAAAGGATTTTTTTCCCCTTTCTGTATCAATTTCAGACAAATAGCACATTTCATTCCTGTTCTACAAGTGTTTTGAATAGATGAAGGCTTGTAGAAAACCACCTTCGCTAGATCTCTCAGAAAACTAGTTATTTCTCAATAAGTATCCCAGGAATACATATAACTTTAAGTTGTCAAAGCAGGCAAATACATATTCTTCTCAATGTATTTAGCATCCCTGAAACAAGAGCAAATCCTGTTGGCTCCAAAAGTCTTTTACTTTCACTGCAAGAACAATCTGATTCTAGTATTGATAATCTGGAAAGTTCTCGATTTAAGAGAGACAGTTGTATTTAGATTAAAAAAAAAGAATTTGGCTTCTTGTGCTTGGTATGTAACATTCCCTTCTGAAAAGCTAATTGTAATGTTCCACCTTTTGCTCTGCAGGAGGTATGGAACTTGTCTACAGTGCCATGGTATTTGCATTTAAAGAATTAATAAAAATTCCTAACTGGTCAAAAGGCTTTTATGAACATTATGACCTTGGCATTTTTACCACCTTTTTACATGTTTCTCTACAGTCAAACAACAGACCCAATACATTTTTTCCAAACTATACAAACACCATTGCTTTCTTTAACTATGAAGTTTGTCTCCTTCCCTAAATGTTTTTATTTCAATATTTTGTTAGATTTCTAGATCATCATACAAAACAAAATCATTCTCTCTTGATAAAATAGTATACTGATGGTTTTAAGAAATAGCATATTGAGAACTACTAAATTGTATTCAGTTAGTCCCTGGGCAAGTAACAGTAATAAAGCAAATCACAACTAAAACCCCAAAATATCCAGCTAAATTTGCATGACATTCTCCATTCTGAAGCCAAGGCAGTGAATGACAGCCTAGTGAGACATATTTTTACTGAAGATTTCAGTCTTCAATACCATTTCTATGAATGCTAAACAAGAATATCTTCCTAGTTGCTTTTAAATTGTTATGGGAAAAGAAAGGTTCAGATGCATTCACTTGGAATTCAAACTAGGAAGAGTTATTTGTTGAAAAATGCAGTCTAAGTAATCTTTCATCATTTTCCTCTACTCCATTTATTCCTTAAATTAAAAAAATTCTGAAGGCATTTCTACACCATCACCTTTTCTATTCCTAATATTTAAAGCACTTGAACAAAATCTGTGATTGCCTTGTCCTCTACCAAAGTTACAATTATTAGGAAAGGGGGCATGGAATCACTATGCCACCTGAGCTGCCACATATCTTACAGAAACAAAAAAAATACTCCAATGGCACTACATGCATAAATAAAATATTTTTGCACTCTTCCACCCATATCTTTACATTAATTTATCCATTTGTTTGAACATAGTACATATAAAAATCCTCCTTAAAGATTCTAAAAAGAGGACCTGCAAACATATAAAGTATACTTTTCTTAAAAGACAGCTTTCAGGGCAGCTGAAGCATAGTAGTGAAGAACTGGGATGTGGCAAGAGTCCTAACAATTGGGGAAGCAGGTTGTCCACAAGCTGATCCTGACTTTGGACTCTGTTTGTGTTCTGTTGAGACTGGATTTCTGCCTAGCGTCTCTTGTTGTTCTGAGGTAAATGACTGGACTCACTTAACATGGGTTCTACCTGGAAATCTGCTGGGTGGTTTGAATTAAAACCTGAACTCCTTGCTATGTGAGCCTGCCAGGCAGCATAGTTGGAGGGGAAAAGGTCTAACTAATTATACCAATTCCATCTCCACTGCATCAGTGGCAAGACTTCTTGCTGTATGTCTGGGAAAAATCCTACTGTTGCTGAGACATCAGAGAGAGTCTAACTTCAACACACCCTTCCATAAAGTACTGCTCTTTCAATCGGTTATTTATAGATACTGTACTAAGCTACTTAAGCAGCAATAAGTTACTGAATTCTCTTGGTTCAGCAAATACACTTAAGTAAGACTTCACACACAAAAAACAATAGGATCTTTTCTTTATTATTTTAAAATAATAAATAAAGGGCAGAGAATCTTAAAAGGTTTGTTCATGTGAATGGAACAATTTCCTTGAGTCAACTATTTACATATTGTAAATGTATTTCATTCAAATTAACAGTTATTACATAGCATAGATGCAAACCAAGTATCTGAATGTCGCCTTAAATGATTTAAGAAGTGAAAAATAATATTTCGACAACCTCTGAGAATTGGACAAAAATGAACAGAAGAAAAAAAATGTAGTCAAATGTTCAATTGTTTTCAGCTTTCTTGAGACTTTTATTAATTGAAAGGCAGAAACAATTAAAAATATATATTGGATTTCTGAAACCCATGTTTTCTTTCAATGTTTTTCTTATTCTAGACAAGATAGGTAGAACATAAATCTAATAAATAAAAAAATATAATTATTTTAATGACATCTTAAAATTATAAAAATGAAAATTTTCAAGAAAATTATACCTGATAAACTTATGGGGGGACGACATTCTGGTGAGAGAAAATTTCCCTGAGGATGGGCTCCAGCACAAATCCAAAGGTTTGGAAGACTGACTGACTCACATTGGAACCTGCAACATTATCCTGGGACACATATTTGCCTTCATTTGGGGTGGGGTGGGGGAAATCATTTCTGTAAACAAAAGGTATCCTGGAGTGCCATCTTCTGGTCAAAGGCTATAAAGATTTCTTAGTGAACTATCTAGCCAATATAATTTCAATTTTGCAGGGTAGATGCTTACTTCAGTTATTCTACCACTATTAGTAACTACTTAATCCTTGCAGATTTATTATTTGTTTACTCAAATATTGTTATGTGCTGCTTCATTTAACGAAAGAAAGCAAAGAAATTAACACAAGCAAGCATGTTACCATTCCTACTAACCAATCTGATACTAAGAAAATCCTTTCCAGGGAAATATTTGAAACAAATTTTAATGCACAGATAGATTTACTAGTATCAGTGTTACTATGCTCTTGAAATTATAATCCAGTCACTGGGCCTGCCTTAAATATTCCAGTCATTTTCAAATAAGAGAAATGAATATTCAAAAATAATAGTAACCCTGTTTCTTGACAGAACAACCAGCTGGCATTGTCACGGGTGATGTGCATTATAACATTAAAATAAGAGCAGTGGACAGATTCCCCCCCCCCCTATATCTGTAGCCTATAACTCCCAGTTTACAGCAGAGAAAACAAATGTGTATTTAATATATATACAGGCATTTGGTTTGGCCCTAAATGAACACAGTGATGCTATAATTATTGTTAGTAACAGTAGAAGCATAAGTAGTAAGAGCATCAATAACACTGTTAGCCTGTTTTTTAGCGGTGCAATCAAAGAGGTAAACAATAAAAGCAAAGCATATACAAACTATTGAAAATCTATTAAAGTAGACCATTCTGAAAATACTTCGCTGAAGAGGAACGTTACATGTCTCTTCCTAAAAAGCAGAAAGTACAATACTGTATAGTATTTTTTGGCTACAGAGGTGCAAATCATGTGAGCAATATTGGAGAACATTTTTCTTTGGGGGCCAATAAATAGACTTTGGAAATTGAAGGCAGTCATTAATAGGGTACCTATTCTTAATGCAAAGTAAATTTATATTAAGATACATAGTTCTTTAAAAAGACTTTACACATTTTAGATCCCTAGAGACTGATACTAATACTGCAAATTATGTCTGGAAAACAACTGACAACCACTGATATCTTTTAGTCCTAGCCAGAGTATTGCATGCTGTTTCACAGTCAAGCTAGTGCATTTTCTATGAATTGAAGCTTCTCAAACCTTTTTAGGTCTAGTTCCATATAAAATCAAACTAATGAATGGTGACTGCCATGAGGTATGATGGCTGAGGATGGGTACAGGCAGCATTGTAGATATACCTGCTACTGAACCCATCCTCAGCCATCTGCTACTGTAACACGTGGGAATTCAAATACAGATTACGGATTACAAATTTGCTCTTTCAGGGGAAGTGCAATTCCATCTGGTGTACAAGTAGTCCTTGACTTATGACAACAGAGTCCAAAATTTCCATTACTAAGCAAGACACTTGTTAAGTGAGTTTTGCTGCATTTTATGATCTTGTTTGCCACAGTTGTTAAGCAAACCAACTGTAGTTGTTAAATGAATCTGGCTTCACCCATTGAGTTTGCTTGTCAGAAACTGTCTGGAAAAGTTACAAATGATGATCATGTGACCCTGGAACAATGCAACTATAATAAATACATGCCAGTTGCCAAGCATCTGAATTAGTATTAATGATCAGATCCATACACCTCATTGCATTACACAATCTAATATTTGTTGCAAATGGTTTTTCAGCCAAAAAAATGAGCACCATCTGTGTAGAAAAATACATTCATGACTCCCCCACCATAGTAAATCTCTAATGCCACCAAAAGCATTTTGTATATTTATTCATGAATATATTAAAGAGTAAAGGTTTCCCTGTCCAGTCATATCTGACTCAAGGGGGCAGTGCTAATGCTGTTACGTTCCCACTGAAGTGGCACCTATTAATTTATTCACTTTTCCGTGCTTTCAAACTGCTAGATGGGCAGGAGGTGGGGTAGGAATGGGAGCTCACCTGTTGTGAGGTGTTCAGATCTTGAACCCAGGCTCTCAGCTTTCCAGCTGACAAGCTCAGTGTCTTTAACCCCTGAGCCCCCTCTATTAAAGAGTAAAGTTATTACCCATCCCTGGCCTATTTCCTGCTTAATCTCACTTCATCTAATTTACAGCTATGCATATTTTTCTTCCATCTTCTTCCAGTTCCTTCTTTGATGCCATGTTTCAAAAAATATTCCACTACTTTTTCTTTGAATCGATAAGGAATAAGCTTTTCTCACATTAAAGAATAAACTTTTCTCAAATTAAACAATGTTTTTTTCTCACATTATACATTTCTCAATGTCTTACCAAACAACAAAAATCTAATCTACACGGACCCATCTCAGCATAAAGCCATATCATACTTCTCAAATGTTGCTATTACTTTTTGTACCTTTTCAGTTATAATTTTGCCACATTACGACCTTTCTTGACATAGTTGTTAAGTGAATCCATTGTTGTTAAATGCAGTTGTTAAGTGCAATCTGGTTTCCCCATTGATTTTTTTATATCAAAAGTAGCAAATAGTGATCACCTGACTCCAGACACTGCAATTCTCATAAGTATGCACCAGTTGCCAAGCATCAGAATTTTGATCACATGACCACGTATTGTTGCAATGATTGTAAGTGTAAAATGGTCACAGGTCACTTTTTTCAGAGCCATTGTAACTTTGAATGGTCACTAAACAAATGGTTATAAGTTGAAGGCTACCTGTACTGTCATATATTATCTACAGCTGTTGGGTTCACAAAGCACACTTTTGAACAGCAAACAAGCAACTACATTATATTATATGGTATGTAAATTTAGATTCAAAGTATGTAAACGTAGATCAAAGATTAGATGGACAAAGTCTGTGGATTTGTCCCACTGTCCCGACCTCTTCCTATTTTCTCCAGGCCTGATATTCTGATGCTCCCCATCCAAACGTTAACTAGGCTCCACTTTATTTGGCTTAGCAAATTAGCAAAAGCAGGCTACAGTTTATTGAATAAACTGCTACATCATTCCTAACGCCCCCTCCCCCAAATAAAGATTGTCGCTGTGCTTATCAGCTAAAACGGCTAAAAAGCGGCCGGTTATTTTGCGACTCAGCTCGTTTTCCAGCTTTGGATTGTGGTTTCGCTCTGATCCAGCGCGCTACATTATGCGAATCCTGGTAACTGATATGAGTAAACCATAGTTCAGGTACCCAAGACTATCGCAGAGAGGAAACATGACTCGAGAGACGCGAAAGGCTTCTATTGTGACAAGTTCACCAACAGCAGTTCTGCCCACCTCCGCTTCACGCACGGCCAGCGCCCACTCACACGAGGAATCCCCGCCGCAGAGGAGCTGCCCGAGGGAGCCGCGGCGTGACGCGCCGAGGGGGCGGGGCTTGAGAACCCCAGAAGCCCGAGGTGCTTAAGATGGCGGCTCCTGGCGAGGCTTTCTGGCGAGGTCGGTGGTTGCGCGAGAGACCGAGTAGCTGAGTGGCTTCGGCCACCGACATGGCTCGGGCCGGTCGGGTGAGAGCTGGCGGATTTTGGCGCGTCTCCGTTTTCCTGGCGGT
>JANHFL010005039.1:109560-120131 GCA_032468155.1 Oxyrhabdium leporinum
CTTGGAAGGTTGCAAATGGTGATGAATAGAGTAGACTAGAAGGGAAGGGAAGGGAAGGGAAGGGGAGGAGAGGGGAGAGGAGAGGAGAGGAGAGGAGAGGAGAGGAGAGGAGAGGAGAGGAGAGGAGGAGAAGAGAAGAGAAGAGAAGAGACCTTGGAGATCTTCTAGTCCAACCCCCTGCTCAGGCAGGAAACCCTATACTATTTCAGACAATCTCTCCTTACAACATCCAGTGTTGGAGCATTCACAAGTCGTTGCACTGATTCACATAACCCTAGGATGCTGCAATCAGTGTAAATATATGTGCCTGTTGCCAAAAGTCTAAATTTTGATTGCATGGCCATGGGCACCCAAATTGTGGGGATGCCACAATGGTTGTAAATTTGAGGACTGGTCATAAGTCCTTTTTTTCAGTGTCATCATAACTTCGAAGGGTCCCTAAAAGAACAGTTGTAAATTGAGGACTACCTGTAGTAAAGGAAAGAAAATGAAAGTAACATTGCTGTGGCTGTTGGAGGTGATTTTTTAGAATAAAACCTCCTTTCCCAGCTGCCCAATATCAAAAGTTACCATCTAAAGATTTAAAAGTGAAGAAGAAAATCCTGCTCACCAGCAAATGGGCATCCATTCACTTAAAAGTGGAATGGGATGCTAACACTTTGCAACACAGCTGGGATTCAATTTAAAACTCTCCCTGCTGGAAAGAAATCAGGAGGAACCCGGGAGCACCTTTTCTGACCAACAACTGTTGTTAAAAGGCACAAGCTTTCATGCCTCTGATGAAGCGAGCTGCGGCTCATGGAAACTCATGCCTTTAAATAAAGTTGCTGAGTTGGAAACGATGCTGCTGACTTCTGCAGGGTTTTTTCTACCGTAGACTAACACAAATTTCCTACAGCCCCCTGGAAAGGTAATGGAATATGGGAACTTCCATTGTGTTTCTTTGCTTGGCCGTTGCTGATTGACATGAACATCTATGAACAATAGATCATCTCAGGGATACACAGAGTCTGTGGATAACAATAGCCCATTTGTGCTTCATTTTTGCTTGGGTGTTCTATTTGACCCTTCAGTCGTCTTCTGACTCCCTTCTCTTTCTTTCCATGGGCACATACCCTTCTAAAAGCTTTTTTGCTGCCCCAGAAACAAAATGCAGGCAGTCCTCCACATACGACCACAACGGAGACCAAAGTTTATGTTGCAAAGTGAGAAATTTGTTAAGTGAGTTTTGCCTCATTTTACGACTTTTCTTTCCACTTTTGTTAAGTGAATCACTTGCAGTTGTTAAGTTAGGAACCCGGTTGTTAAGTGAATTGTCAGAAGGTCGCAAGAGGGGAATCATATGACTCCGGGACACTGCAACCATCATAAATATGAGTCAGTTGTCAAGCATCCGAATGAATATCATGTGACCATGGGGATGCTGCAATGGTCATAACTATGAAAAGTGGTCATAAGTCACTATTTTCAGGGCTGTTGTAACTTTGAATGGTCGCCAAATGAGCTGTTGTAAGTCAAGGACTCCCTGAATGGGATCCAACTTACGAAGCCCCGATAGTGCACAAGAATCACACCATATTTAACTAAGTCAGTTAAAGCCCAAGCAGCTGTATTTCCTCAACATGCTCAGGTCAGATTGATTTATCTTTGGTTAGCTTTTGGGTGGCTTAGCCTAGTGTGTGAACCTAGGCCTGTTGGTGAGTTTACGGGTTGGTACGTTGTGGAAATCCAGTAAAAAAAGAGAATGTAAGCCATCCTATGAGAAAGGAAGGTGAACAGCGCCATTGTTAGCAGCACAATTCTATCTCTCTATTCAAGAGGGCTTTCAACATGTATTCCTTGAGAACAAATAACTAAACAATTGTCAGGCTCAAGGGACCAGAATGGCGCCATGAGCTGATCAAAATTACTTCTTCATTGCTGCGTGCCTATTTACAAGAATCTCCCAGACTGAACACATTCTGTTGGGAATTAGGTTTTTATGGATTCTGGGGGAGGTAAGATCTGCATTGTTCCTGATGAGCAAGGACTCTAAAGTTACCTCCCTCTTCACGCACCCACACCCACTCACAATTTCTGCCACATCAATACCCGGGATAGGGAAACATCCCAACTGCAGAAACCTACCGGTGGCTGTGTCTTTCCAACGTAATTATTGTGTGCAAGGAAGTCCGATCTACTCAATACTGCTCTTTCTTTTTGTGGCTTGTGGTTTATGTCAGCCTAACCAAAGGAATTCAATAGCGTATAATGCTGCCACTGTCACCACCACCACCACCACCACCGAGCACAGCACATGTTTCTGCACAACTCAACCCAAGCTGGGACTGTTGGAGCAACCTTGCAACAATTTGTGGCCTCCCATGAATAGCTGGGAGGAGATCACTTCCCATGATATTGCCCCCTTCCCATTGCAGCTTTGCAAAACAGCTTGCCGGAGGGGTTTTTCCAGTGAAAAATGTTTGTCTTCTCATTGTTCCCCAATAGAATCATGCCTGGCTGCCCTCTTAGTGAAGAGCGGAAAAAGGAGGAAATATGAGCAAAGGGGGAGACTGATTTTAGGCAGGGTGGGACATGAAGAATCAATAGAAGCCAGACTGGATAAATTTAATTACTGCAAAAATAGGAGAGTTCCTTTGTTCTCCCCTTAAATCACCAATCAGGAACTGCTAGTAAAAAGTAAGCTGATGGCAGTAGCTAGTTGGTAGTTCTGTCATTTCCCATCTCTTCTTCTCTTCCAATGTTCTCCTTGTCCAGCCTCCTGCTTGTGGAAAGACAGGGGTCTCAAGGGATGCTCTAAATCAGAAGTGTCCAACCACGGCAACTTTAAGACTTGTGGACTTCAACTCCCAGAATTCTCCAGGCAGCCATGCCCAGGGTGATGGAAATTAGGCAGAGGGGCTGTAGCTTACCATCTCTATCACTTGTGGTGGACTCCAACCGTCGCGGCAGTAGATATAAATGTTCCTGCCCCCCCCAGTCTTTAGAACCTTCTATTGATTCTCTAAAATTTTGGATGTTGGATAAAGCAAGTATAGTGTTGCAGTTAGAGGTTGAAATTCTTTTTTTTGTATTAAGGCATGATGTTGGGATTTTTTTCTTTGGTGACAATGCTTCTTATTTGAATGGAGGCCGTTGGGCTGATTTCTGGGTCAACATATCCTGCAGATTCGGAAACATAATGTGGTTAAAAGGTTGAGCATGTGATTTGATTGTAAGTAAAGCTTCTAGTGGAATCTCTGTCTTACAGACTCAGTGAAAATAGACATCATAACTCTGATCGCTTATTGCAGCCTATTTATACTCCCCTCGTTGAGTTCCGTTGAAAAGCTGTTTATCTTTCTTAGAATGGGATCTTACATTTGAAGGGAAGGTGAGTTCACACAGGAAGTCCACGCCTGCCTATCCAGCCGAAGTCTCGCTCATCGCCGGCAGGAGAAAACCGATTCCAGCCACGCAGTGCCCGTGAAGTTTTTACTTTTTGGTGCGTCGCACCAGGCTTCGAGGGTCATCATGGTGAAAGGGCGGGGTTGGGGAGTCAGCTGCATCTCTGTTCTCAAAGTAGTTGTAACTTCCTGTGTAATTAGCTGAATAAACACTCTTGACATAATAACTAAGGGCTGGTTGCAAAGCTGAATGCTGTGGTTGGGTAATTGAATTAGTCTATGTGGGTGGCTTTCAAAAGACTGTCTGCATGTGCTTCTCTCCCGACCTTTCATTGGGCATTAAGAGCTGGAGCGAAGTGTCAGAAATGCTAGTTTGTCTGAATTGGGTATTTCGATCCAAAGGCAATAGATTCCTGTGGATTGCCTTTTTGTGAACAAATATGTGCCTCTTTTTCCACCGACTGTGGCATATTGGTGTCAGTTGAGTCCTAATATTAAAACAAATCTGAGAGAACAACTAACATTAACGTTTGTTTCCCTCCTCCCTTTTTTTTTAAAATTCCATGAACAAAATCATCCAATACATTGGTTGCTGGAATTGGGCATGTCTAATTTAATGAAAAGAAGGGCTAGGGGTGACATGATAACAGTGTTCCAATATCTTGGGTGTTGCCACAAAGAAGAGGGAGTCAAACTATTCTTCAAAGCACCTGAACGCAGGAGAAGAAGCAATGGATAGAAACTTCTTATAAAGAAAACTTATATAAAATGTTTTATAGACGGCGCTTACCACCTGCTAGGTTAGCCAAAATGTTAAAAAATATGTCTAGTAAATGTTGGAAATGTAACCAAAAACCTGGCGCATATTATCATCTGGGGTGGACTTGTGCTAAAGCAAAAAAAAAAATAATATGTGGGCAAAAATAAAACATGTGGCTAGAAAAGATGTCAGGAAAACATGTAGATCTTAAACCTGAACTTTTTTATTAGGTATGGTACCAGAAACATTTGATAAACAAAGTGTATATTTAATATAGCATATACAAACTGCAGTGAGGATTGTATTTGCGCAGCATTGGAAAAATGAAGAAATACCACCAGATGAAGAGATAATTAAGTAGATACTGGACTGTGCAGAAATGGAAAGACTTATATTGAAGATTAAACAGAAAGAAGATACAGAATACTATCAAACATGGAATTTATTTTATCAATGGCTGGAAGAAAGGGATAAAGATTAGGAATATAATTTGCAATGTTAAGCAAACAAAATAACCCAGACAACATGATGTTTATGAAACACTAATTAAATGTAATAGTAGGACATTTTTAAAAAAGAAGCAATGGATGGAAATTAATCAAAGAGAGAAGCAACCTAGAACTAAGGAGAAATTTCCTGACAGAACAATTAATCAGTGGAACAACTTGCTTCCAGAAGTTGTGAATGTTCCAACACTGGAAACTTTAAAGAAGAGATTGGATAGCAATTTGTCTGAAATGGTATAAAGCTTCCTGCCTGAACAGGGAGTTGGACTAGAAGATCTGCAAGGTCCCTTCCAACTCTGTTATTCTGTTAACTTTCTAGTATATTTGGAGATGAATGTGTGTACATTTGCCCCACACATCATGTACAAAAGGCACATTTGTTATATTTGTGTCAAATTATCTGAATTTGATTATCAGCTATTTGAATAGTCAACCATTAAGCAATTTTTATTTGCTATTATTTATAGCAGATGTGTGCATTCTATACATCATGTTCCCAAACTAGCACAAGATATGCTGCAACCAAGGAAATGACTGAAGGGCTGCCTTCTTATTCCACATCACAGTGTAAACAGGGCTTTTGTTTCCCAATTGTTAGAGCTGGGAAACTCTTTAAATGATACTGTTTACACCCAGTGCCTCAGCCTGTAATCCTGGAAGGTGAAGAACCAAGACGGAGAAAGAAAATACTTGATTGAGGATTCCCAAGGGCAAATTTTACTTCAACCACAACTATGCTAATTTTAATGTGCTTGACTGTTATTAAGTCATATAATAAGAGGGTGAAGTACTTTGGGTTCGAAGGGGAAAAGGAGTTCTTTTAGAACTTATCACCTCAGTTGGCACATATACCTGGTGCTAAAATCTTGGTCTTCATTTTGTAATGTATTCGACTGATTATTGCCAAGTTTCTTTGCCAACACTATTGAGCTTGACTCAGTATTATTAAGTGCCTGTTTTAATTTGGTCAGCAAAAAGGTGTCCCGTGTACTTCAGTCATAATGGCTTCCTATCAGAGCAAATTTTCTTAACTTTCTTAATTCCTTAAATTTCCTTCACTTAAATACTATAGGCATCTAAAATGATTTCTTGCTACATTGTGGTGTATAGTTAATAGCCTGCATATTTTACTTTGATTAACTTTATTATTTAATGTCTAACAGCTGCCCTGAGTTGTGATTTAAGGTGACCAGCACCCATTTTAGTCTTTAAAATAAATATAGACTAAAAGAAATTACGGGGACATTGAAATAAAGCTGCTATATGCTATATTTTTCCATTAAATATGGTGAAATACAAGATATAATAAACCATGCCTGTATATCTCTCTTAACTGAAATGTCACAAATAGTGGCTTGTATAGATACTAGTCAAAAGTTGTGACCTTGAAGGAAATTCCATTGCTGCACTCGCTTCCCCCTTTATCCTTTCAATTGTCTGTTAGGAAGTTCTTTGTACAGCTGTTATTGTACAGCTGTTACAGTATTCTTAAAGACTCTGCCATTGACAATGATAGGTGAATTCGTTTAGGAAGGAGAAAGCAATTGTTGACTTAGTATTGGTTGTCCAACAGTATTATTATAAAACAGATAGGGTTTCAGTAAAACTACGGTATTTTAGATTCAGATAAGTAGAAGAATATTGTCTTGGGTGCTAATTGTAGTGTTTTAATGTTTTTTAATCAAAAAGGCAATGGGGTAGTATTTAAGACTTCTATTTATAAGAATTTGTTGCAGATAATCCAAAGTATTATATAACTTGATACCCTTCAAATGTGCTGGGGCTAAAACTTTCAGAATATTCAGGTAATATAGTTACTGAGGTGAAAGGACATATAACAAAAAGGCACTAGGTTGAGGAAAACATTTACAGAAAAAAAGAAATAGTTACTAAAGTTACCAGAGTTATTTGTTTGCAAAAAGCTTGTTTTTATCATTCATACAGACTGATAGTTTGACAAAAATACATAACCACCTAAAATAAAATTGAGCAACTAGGCAAAATGAACGTTGGATATGCTGCCTTGCGTTATTTATAAAAATAATAAAGGTTTGAATACAAATAAATAAACATTTCAAACTATTCATTAAAGAACACTCACTTTTCAGGGTGAGAAAAAAACTAATTACAGTATGTCTATATTTCAAAAAGGGAACAACAGTGAATGCCCTGAGTATCCTGGGATATTAGCTATTAAAACGATTGTTTAAATGATTAAATATATTGCTGTACAGTAATGCAGATGAGCAGAGCTGTCATGGCTGCATGTTTTCATTTCTGTGTTTTCATCTCCAAAATCAACAATATGGAAATGATCCATGTTTTTCAACTGGTTTCTCACAGCCATCAAAACAAAAAAGAGATAATACATGTTCGAATTTTGACAAACCTGTTATTCTCTTCCATTAAAGTGACATTACAAAGTAAATCTTTGCAATAAACATTAAAAGGTGTACTAGTCTGTCATCTCCATGGGCCTTATTTACTAAAGAACAAGCAGACTCAGCCAGCCTTTTAAGAACTGCACTGTGGATTGATCGATTGTTTAATATCATTTGATCTCATCAAATAAAAGGGAGACTGATCGTGCGATAATAGGAGGAAATGCTTTTAATGTAAGTAAAATTATAAATCTTAAATACATTTATCAGGAAGTAAGCCTACTTGCATTGGCTTTGCTTTTGAATAAACATTACTTTCTCAAATAGTTAAATTACATATCACTTCAAAAAAAGCTTCCAAAGAGAATGCATAGCCTCTTTAAGCAGTTTCCAAATAGCTTATAATTACAAACTTTTATCTGAGGCTGTTTGTAAAAACAAGTACAGATTTGCTTTGTCTTGAATTTAAAAACTCTTATGTGATCTATGAATATCGGTAAAGGAAAAAAATGCTAAAAGCGTTCAAACAGGAAAAATAATTATCTGAACAAAGCAATTTGAGTAGATCATACCATCATTGCATAAGCCACTGATCATGCAACCCAAATTTTTAAATCGGTTCTATATATATTAGTGTGAGCTTTTGTAGACTATGCTCCTTTATCAGATGCAGGAAGCATTATAGTGAGATAAGAGTTTATATGAATGATGACGGAGAGATTAGGCAAGAAAAAATTATGAAATGAAGGAAGATTATTATGGGTAGCAGTTCTTCATACAACAGTAAATGGCACAGTCTTTGATGAATTGAACTAATTAAAGCTTGATATAAAAACATTTTTCTCTGTTTATTCTGTAAGATGGTTGAACATCTTGATGAATTATTGTTTAGCTATTGCTCAGTGAAACAACTGTAGTTATCACAGACACTTTTGGATTGTATGCTTGATATGCAGTGGTAGGATTCAAAAATTTTACTACTGGTTTTGTGGGTGTGGCTTGGTGGGCATGGCTTATTGGTCATGTGGCTGGGTGGGCGTGGCCACTCTACACACCATTTTGGACCTAATGGGCCTCCCCAAAGCCCCCTGGGAGAAAATGGGGTGCAGGGAGGCCACACCGCATCCTCCCCGTGCTGTTTTCGGCCTGGTTGGCCTCCTCAAAGCCCCCTGGTAGTCAAAATGGGGCATGGGGGGGCCCCACGCCGCACCCCGTGCACCCCATTTTGGGCCTAGTGGGCCTCCCCAAAGCCCCCTGTGAGTCAAAACGGGGCATGTGGGGAACTCTAGGAAGGGAAGGGGCGGGCGGGGGCAGGGCCAGACAGAATCTTTCCACCGGTTGTCGCGAACCGGCCCGAACTGGCTGAATCCCACCACTGTTGAAGCAATGCTGTTTTGCCAATGTTTTTCCCCCATTATATAGAAGTTGACTACTGTTCATTTTGTATTTTTGTGGCTCAATAAAATATTGCATGAATCTTAGCCAAACATCTGCAGACCTTCAACAAAAGAAATAAAATGTCAGTCTGGTGAATGGTTTTTATTTTTTAAAAAAATAATAGTTTCTATTTTTAACGTTTTTAATCTATTTGTCTCCTTTTTGATATAGCAATATATGCTGTCCTAACCATATTTTTCAAAGTTTCTAAACTAACTGAAAAAACTGGCAAGACTAAGATTATGGCATAGCATAATTTTCTTCAAGCTGGTGAATTCGAGGCAAGCATGCCTATGTTCCCTACAAAGTAACACTAGTTCATTTAAATCTGCAAGACACCAGATTGAGAAGGGCTAATGATGCAATGGAATGAAAACAACTATATACAGAGATTTTACAATGTTGAACATTTGAAATTTATGGCATGCCCAACTTAACAGTGAATTATGAATGTGACTGAAATCTGTAGGCCAGGTGATTATGTGGCATAGAGTAATATAAATTTAGATAGCAAGAGTGATTGTCACAACTTGCTGTGTAGAAACACAACTCATTTATCTTTTTTTTCCTCTACCTATGGGTCCCTTGTACAATTCAGGTATAACTAATGAAGAAAAACACTTGGTGTAAATACTTCACTTCATTAGTTCTAAGAGAAGATGCAGAATACAAAAAAATAAGACTGTACTTTCGACTGTGAGACAGCACGGCCCTCTCACAACTTCTGAAGGGTCAGGAGGTTGTGTCAGAGCACATCCTATTCTCATGCAGCCTTTGCAACCTCCTCAAATCATGCAAGAACGGAGTATACTTTAGAGCAGGGGTGTCAAACTCGCAATGACACATCATCATGTGACATATCACAACTTTTTTCCCCTTTGCTAAACCGGGGGTGGCGTGGCCAGCACATGACATATCCGGCAAGCAGCTTGTGAGTTTGACATCCCTGTTTTAGAGAATAGTTGTTTTCAGGCGTTGGAGAACACTGATGTGTCACCGAAAATGTTATGGTTGTCACCTTTGACATGAATGTCATCAGTGTTGTAGGGTATGTAACAGCAAAAGCTCTTTTTTTTTAACGTTCATCTTCCCTTGGGGAAAGAGAAAATATATTTACAATGGAAAAAAAAAGTAAATATTTGCATGAATATTGTTTATGTATTAAAGTCAACGCAACTGAAATTTGGAATTTGCTTTGGATAAAAGTACAATAAAATATATAATACATGCCAGTGAAATGCACTTGGAATAAAGGCTTACAAAATCACTCTCCTTGAACTTTTCAGACAATTGCATATTTTATAGTTATACTTTCCCATTGTAAAGCAATGTAATGTTTTCATATTTGCTTATCTCTGAATAGATTGTGCAGTCATATTTGTCATGCACACCTGTCTTGAATACTGTGTGAAAAAATATGATGAAATGATAAAAATGTAAGTATGTTAATTAAAAGATCAAAATTTGAGTCCTGAATTACTGCGCTTTTCTGAATTGTACCAAGAAAAACTGGTTTTTGATTCCTGCAACCACAGCATTGCTATTTAATCAGGAAGGAGGCATGGTGACTAATGAAAGTGGAGCCATCCTTCTTCACCAGTGTAAATGGCAAGGAGTAGGAAATCTTGATGACTCAGTTAATACGTAGGTCACATTATTTTTTGTTTGTTTGTTTTTTTCCTGGGGAAAAATAATTTCAAAGTTATGATGTATTGGCTTGCTTTTGAAGTAACAGTTTATGACTTGAAAGACAGACTGAATTTTGTTTTCTTCCTCTTTTTATGAAAGAAGTGCTACTACAAATAATTGAGTCCTGGAGTCAGAGGCTAACAGTTTGACACTTACTTGACTTTAAAAGCCCCTTCCTATCATGAAAGATCTGAAGATAATTTTTACCCTATGAAATGGCAGTCACACCCATTCAGACATGTCAGGTAAGGGAAAACTAGTAGTGTACAATTACTGCAATATCTGCAGAGGTGGGCTGCTGGGGATTCGCGGGGGTTTGGGCAAACCCTTTGCTAAGACTCTGCAGAGTTCAGCGAGCCCCCAAAACGCACTCCTGGCTGACCCTGACCCTCTCCACCCCTCTCCGCTCAAC
>JANHFL010005039.1:120231-154501 GCA_032468155.1 Oxyrhabdium leporinum
ATATAGGGTGGGGGTGGGGTGGGGCAAGTGGGCAGGTGGGTGGGGCAAGCAGGTGGGTGGAGCAAGTGGCAAGTGGGCGAGCGAGTGAGCGGGAGTGGAGCCAGCCAGAGGTTGTATTTGCCAGTTTGCCGAACTCCTCAAAATTTCCACCACCGGCACCCCCGAACTGGCTAGATTTCACCTCTGTTAATTTGACTTGGCATGTTGGGCCATTCAGTATAAGGCAAAGTTGAGCCTATTTATTTTAAACTTATTGATTGCTGGGGAAATACTTGTACTTGTCCTTGGGTTACAACAGAATTTCCACTGCTAACTAATGCGGTTGTAAAGCATGATGTCAGTGACTGCATCACTTAGTGATAGCAATCGTAGCAGCTTCCATTGCCATCATTAAATGAAAATTGTTAAGTGTGGAGGTCATGTTACTGTCATTTTCAACCTCTTGCCTGCTTCTTATAAGCAAAGTGGGAAAACCTGCAGGAAATTGGAAGCTCTAGTTATAAGGCTTTCCTTAGACAACTTCCAAGCAGGCCAGCCATGTGCAAGTGCAAGTGGGTGGAGGGAAGATGCTGTAGCATTATGTGGATGGGTACTAGTGTGCAAGTATGGGAGAGTGTACTGGTGGGTGCTATAGCATGGCATGAGTGCTGCTGGATACATGGGTGGATGCTGCAACATGGTGTAAATGTGACTGAGTGGGTAGCTGGCCCAACCACCCACAGCCCACATTCCCCCAGCCACGCAGGCATTTTGTGGAAGATAAAACAGCAAGAGCAAGAATGACTTACCAAAGTAACTTGCAACCTCCTGCTGGCTTCTCCACTAACTTTGCTTGTGGCAAGCTAGCAGGCAAGCTCACAAATGGAAGTCATGTGACATGGGGCTGTGCAACCATTTTAAGTCCAACGCGTTGCCCACCATGTGAATTATTACATGACCATGGGGATAATGCAATAGCAGGAACTTCACGTACCACTTGCAAGTCTCTCTCATTCAGCACTGTTGTAACTTTCAACAGTTGCTAAATGAGTCATCATAACTCAAGGAATACTTGTAAACATTATTAGCAATAGGATCCTGTGCTTGTCTACAAGTTTTTGCATGTTTGTATGTAAACTGTATCTTATTGATTGGACAGCTGTTCTTAGGGTTTTCATCACTTCCTTCCATTCTCATTTCAGTTTTCTTCTGACTCTAATCTCTATATTTCAGATACTTACCTGACTTATTCTCTCTCCAAAATTATCCCACATTATTTCCCAAATAAAAGTTTTACACACACAGACACACACACCTGACTAAAGTTTTGTTTCCACAATTCCTTTCCATTGTTTCATGCATGTATAAAATGGACAGGACTTTGATCATGGAGTTTGTGGCTGCCATCTAGGTTTTTTTAACTTCATTCTGCAAATCCACGATATCCAGCATGAGGTTCACTGTATAATGTTCTCTCAGTGTTAGCTTTACAACTGGTCATGGTAATAAAAAGGAAAAGAGTTGGAGACTGATGTGAACTATTCTATCCCCACGCTTGGAATGACTAAAGTAGAACAATAGTTTGTTCTCTGGATCAGCTGCCACATAGCTAAGATTTTAGCAGTTGACATATTGTTGTTAGAAGCCAGATAAATAGCAATTTAGAACTGTATTTTTACAGTCAATCATTAGAGCTGTATTATTTTGTTATAGAAAGTACATATGTTTTCATCAATGTTATAGTAGGCAACAGTTCAGAAGATGCTCCCTTAATTGCCACATCTCTATGCCAAGAGAAAAAACTTCAAGTTTCCTGCTATTTATCATGTAATTATGGAAACCACAGTGGTACTAATAAAAGGGCAAAAATGTTAGAAATTATTTACCTTGAGTCCCTGTATCTGTTTATTCTTCCCTTTTCACCAAAGAGCCAGACAAAGAATTTGTCGTCTAAATCTTTCCCAAGCTTTTCTGAAATACACGGCAGAACCTTACAGGAGGCAACTAAGCTTATTTTTTTAAAGCAGTTATTAAGAAATTCAGTATTAAAATAAGTAAATGGAATTTTATTTCCACAAAGTAGGGCTAACTTATCTTTTCCACATTTTTTCTGACTCTTATCCATTATGACTGAATGAACAGTTTCCTACAATTTGTACTAAATATACTGATCTTAAGCATCAGAATAAATTATAAGCAAAATACTTAATTTAATGCAGCGTTGATTTCTTATCAAGTAATGGAAGACCTTGTTTTGACAGAAACATTAGAGTAAGTGTATAAGGTTTATAGTTGTTCATGTTACCCTCTGAAAATTTTGAATTTCCTACTATCCATTTAAGAAGAAAAATGAAGAAAGAAAAGGCTACATAGACCAAAGTACAGATGAAAGTCATCACTGAAACAAGAGAGGATGATGCCTGGAAGAAAGACTAAAACAGGACATTGAATAAAGCAAATAAAAAAAATGAAAATGGCAGGCTATTTAAAGGAATACAAAATTCAAATTATGGGGTTTAATATTTGTCCACTTTTCCATGTCCGTATTTCCTACTGACCCAATATGCACATTACTACAATCATGTTTGCTTGACCCCTGAATTACTAGTCAGCAATAAATTAAGTATGCTGTTCAAACCCAGAAAGCTCAATTAATTTAGTAACAGTCAGTGAGATATAGAAGTTAAATCTTGGATTGACACTGGGGAAGCCCAGATTCAAATCTGCTACCTTTGTAAACGGATTCTTAGAGCAGTGTAAATACTGTAATTTTAGTTGTCTTCAGATTAAGGCAAATCCGATACATTAAACAATGAACCTTTTACTAACAAGTATATTTGTTTCCATTAGCTCCTAGAATATATTGTATAAATTATATTTTAAGATTCCCCCATTCAAAAACTGGTTAAATTGTGTGTTTATGTATGTACATCTTCTCATTGCATTCCCCAATATTCATATTTTTAGAGATAGGTATTTTGTATATTGTCAGATGTTTCAGAATATTTAGATACTCCGTAATATTCCAAAGGAGTGAAGAATGGAAACTGGTATTTAAACTATTATATTTCCTTCTAATCTGAAAAATCAATAACAATCATTCATGATTTTGAGTTGCCCACCAGAACAATTTTCATCTCATAAGAGACTGCAGTACAACAGCATTAAGAGATTAACAGTAAAACAAGTTTTATTCATGGCTATCCAATTGCCTTTGGGCCCCGAGAGTACAGGATTGTTACAGGTGTTATGTCTGCCTTGTATGCAGCTTTATTCCTCTTATTTTGGACAATTCAACACTTTGACTTGTATTCAACCACTATGTCTTGAGACCACAAGGCTGAGTTGCCCATATGAACTCCTAAAACAAAAATGCCCTGGCAGCTGTTATTTTAAAGATATATAATGTTACTTAGCAACAATTTTCTCTTTTCCCTTCACAAAATGATTCTTACTATCCTACCCAGTGAAGAACAGGAGTCATTTTCGGAAAGAGGTACTTGAGGTAATACGTTATCATCTTGCGTTCAGCCCCTACTGGACTGTTGTATGATGGACAGAACATGATAAATATTGCTACTGAATTCTGAATCACAGCATACTTTATACGTGTTATAAACTGAATATTATATTAAAGCATTTTGATAAAACGTCTATTTTGAAATATTCAAGGAAAGTATCCAGGTTCTTGAAATATTAAATTCATAAGGTTGAAGCTGACTTTTCAAAGAACATGAAATGAGTTGGTAAATTAATGTTACATTTCTGCTTTATTTACTAGAATGAATTTGTATATTCTGCATATAAAATGGGCTCAGGGTAATTAATTTTGTCATGCTGTTAAAAGTAGCAGTATATATTGATTTGTAGCTATGTGTGCCTATTTGTGAGGTAGAAAAATGAATCAAATGCACTCTAGCCATCCCTCTTCCCCACTCTGATGACATCCTAATTCAAATTCAGAATGAACTTCAGCCCTGGTGAAATTTTTGTATTCATGGAGTATTCATATATTAAAGGTTTCATTTTTTAATTTCTTCTGTTGTTCTAATGTAGAAAAATGGACTTATATCACAATCCAAAACTTTTTAGTTACTCCCTGAAAAACATGTTTAGCATCTAGCTTTAGATAACTTGGTGAATAAGTTACAAAATGAACATGGGAAATACCTGTAATGTTTGTGAAAATAAAGTATCGAAATTTTTGCAAATGTATCAAATTATTTACTATATTATACATACAGTATATTTTTATCTTTAACATTTTTTAAAATATTGGATATATTTCTTTTTTTGTCTTGTAATTTTGCCTTGAGGAAAAAAAGAAAAATATTAAAGCGTTTTTGGAATTAATATTACTAGCTACTTTAAGCCCAATACAAAAAAATACTGAATATGCTGCCATTTCTCACTATAAATTATAGGTTTTCCTGATTTTTAAACACTCGAGAGTTTTGAAAAATATAAAGGTATACAATATATACAGCAGTTTTCCAAATTTAATATGGGAATTAGTCTTCAATAATTTTACTAAGCAAAAATGAGAACTAAGCACAATTTATCATAAACCCATTTGATTTATTACTTTAATAAAAGTGGGTATTTGGCAGTTGCTGACTTTACTCAATATTGATACAAGCCTAATCCATCCCTATTTGCTTTTTAAGATGTGCAATCTAATTCATAAGGCATGTATTTTTAGGCTCTAACTTATGTTTGGCAAAATAGTCTGATGTTGTTTAATGACAATCAATAGTGTTAAATAATTAATTATCTGAAATATTCAGACTAAAAATAAAATAAATCAAGTTACCTGAATAGAGAGTAACCGATATAAATCAGATATGTACACTATTACAATCAAGTATCAGAATGTTTATAGAAGAAACAAAATTGCTTTTATTCATCAAAGAAATTAACAGAAGGAGCAAAGAGGAAGACTGGTTTAAAATTTTGTTTAATTTTTCTCATGTACAAATAGGGAAGTGAATTGTTAACATAAGGAATAGGCTAGAAATTTAGTACAGAGAAATGTTGCAAATACATGATAAATGCAAATTATTTTCTCCAGTCATAAGTGAACATAGGCAAATCCTTTGCTATCATACATCAATAATGGATGTGATTTGTTTTATTTCCATAGGATACTTCTTAGTATAGAACCATGATGAAGTAATGGATCAACAAACCCTAGTGATATAAAGCAGAATCAAGAAAAGAAATAAAGCTGGTATGAAAGCCACAAATTGTTAAATAATGTTTTCAAGTATTTTTATTTAAATTAATGTTGTTATTAAGGAAACAACAAATAATTTTATATTAGAAAAAAACCCCCTCATAATATAAATAAATAAAATATTAATAAAAACACTCAGTCACCTCTGGCAGCAATAAGAATTGTACTGTACATCTTGAGCCTGGCTTGTATTTGCATTTGTATACATTTCAAAAGACTAGTAAAAGCCAACTAAATAATATGACTTTAATAACAATAGATATACATATCCCTTGTCATCCATTGCTAAATTCTGATTTCCTTTGCCCCTTATCTTGCTTTCAAGCCAGCAAAGCAAATTTAAAGTCAGCTTTACAATATGTCATTTTCAGTCATGTATTTTCTGTTTTTTCAAAAATGTCCTCGTTCTCCTGAATCTCCATTGCTTCGTCTTCTCCAAACATCTGTTCTTTCATGGTTCTAAATGTGAGGGATTTGGCAGCAACCTGTGCTGCTAGACCTGATGTGAAATTAAAATCTGTGGATAGATGGAGTTCAGCCAACCTTTGTTTGATGGAAGACTGTTTATTTTCAGATGACTCTATCATACTTACTCTATCTACAGCACTTTGTTTAGATTCCTCATCTTCTCCGTTACACTGGGAACATGTTCTTTTTTCAACTTCTGGTGAGGCAGCAATGACAACATCATCATGTTCATTCATTCCAAGGCCATCAAATAAATATTCCATCGTTTCTTTTTCATTTTGGGGAGCTTTCATTTTGTGGTCAGAAATGGTTTCTTCTAGATTTTCATTTTTGCTACAATCCTGCGTGTCTCTGTCTGAATTTTTAAGTAATTCTGAATTTGGTACACAGTTCTCTGAAGTAGAAGTGTTCATTGCAGCTTAATGAAGAGAAAAATAAAATGAATACTCTTAAGTAACCAATACACCTTGCTTTAATTTTTTAAAAAGAATAAAATTTGAACTTTACAAAGATGTAAGACTGTAAATGCTGTAAATCATATTTCCTCTCAAGAATAGAACACAACATAATAAATTGTATATAGATTTCTTGTATATACTCAGATTACATCATTCAGAAATCTTCTGATGAACAGTAATTAATTTACAAAATACAAATTCAGATAAGTTGGAACAATTGGAATAATTTGCTATATAAATGAAGACTGCAAATACATCATGATTTATCATGATCTATATTAAAGACAGTTACATTATCATTATTATCTACCTTGATCACTAAATAGCAGTTGTTTCCACTTTTGTCTTTCTGCCTCAGAAGCTTTAAATCCCAACACAGATTTCAGTTCCTGCAGCACTCTCTTAGATTCTTCTCTTTCACGTTTTTGTCTCTGTCTGTCTTCCAGAGAAAAGTAATAAAAATCATCTTTCTTACACTCGTCCATATCTATATCATCAACATATGCTTCAAGTTCCTGAAGAAAAGTCAACAAATATTTTGTTTGAGTTATATATTACCATATCCTGCAAATTATTAGCATTCTTGATCTATTAATTTATATTTTAAAGAAGCAGATTTCAAATGGAGTTAAAATTCCAAAGGAGTTTTCTGAAATACTTATTTCTAGAATTTATTTATCATCTTATTCCACAAGGAGTGTAGGCAATGTACACCATTTAGGTGATGAAAGAAATACCAGCAAATATCTAATATAATATGTATTATCCTGGCATTAGTGGCTCCATCCACAGTGATCAATCTTCAATGACCTTCTAGACAAGCCAAGGGATTTAGATATAGGGTTTTATAGGAAATAATCAGCACTTTAAATTCTACTCAGAAACACATCAGTAATCAATGGAAGTTCTAAGAATGTCCGGTAAGCCGTTGTATTTTTGAACCAGCTGCGGTTTTCAGATAATCTTTAAGGACACCTCATGTAGAGCAAGTTACAACTATCCAGTTGCAAGATGACAAGGGCATGAGAGTCTATCCTCAGTGCATCCTATTCCCTGTAAGGCTGCAATTAGTGTACCAACTAAAGTTGGGCAAGGCCCCTTATTGCCATAGCTCCTTTAGCAGGACTTGAGTCTAGAAGAATCTCCAAGTTATTGGCCTATCTCTCCAAGGTATCACAATCTGAGAGTCAAAATTGATATCTTATCTGGAATTAGTAGGCTTCTGAATTAAGAGTCACTGTGTGGTTTGGGCTGAATCCAATTCTGAACCTGATTCTCTTCATTCATTCAAGCCACCAAGGACTGGATAAAGACTTCTGCCATAAACCTTATTTAGCCCAGGGTAAAATATATATACCTATCATCTGTATACTAATAATACCTTATCCCAAAACTGGCACCTTACTCAACCGAAGCAAGATGATAGTCAAGGCAAACTAATTCAGTTCAGTTATCTGTGATTACATTTCTATAATGTAGATACACAGATGCAGACTACAGAATTTCTAATGACTGAAATCATAAAACAATCTACTCAAAAATTGTTTACTATTTTCAATTCTTTACATAAATTATGTTCCTATTACTATCACAATTGACATTCAACATTTTTTAAAAACGCCCAATCTTAATTTTACCTTCGACCCTGGGAATAAATATTTTTCAGCCAAGTAATAAGTTTAACTGGCATTAATATTATAATTTAAATTATAATATTATCATTCTTTTAAAACACTATTTAGTGATACTAAGCAGGAACAATTATTTTTTTTGCTAATATATAGCAAACGGGGGTATAAAATAGATTTGATAACTATTTTTACCCTGTTAATAGATACAGGTAGTCCTTAATTAGCAATCACAAATGTAACCGGCAACTTTGTTGTTAAGCGAAGCAGTCACTAAGTGAAATTGCAACTATGCTTACGCTCTTACTTCAGCTTTTCTTTGTTGCGTGAACATGTGAAATAGAGTGCGGCATGAAGTGGTACCACTGAAACACATACTTAAAGAGGGTAATTTTGCATATTTGAAGTGCAACATATATTTTTAAATTCCATAGCAGAAAACTAGCAATACTTGTTGAACATATTTGTAAATAGTGCAAAATAAAACATTAAGATTTGTCTCTTTTCCACACAAAATATGATATTTTCCCTGCGCTAGCCTCCAAATAGGAAGTTATTTGTTACAGAAAAGTTGGGAAATACTGGGGGTTGATAGGTTACACAATACTGTTTCTGAATTGAATAGAAAGGCAGGATGCAAATTGACAAATATGCACTCCATTGATAACACATTTAATTCCTCCTCCCCTAAAAAACAAAAAGTTTATTGCAAAAAATTGTAGCAGTTATTAATAATGATTTTCCTATCTGTATGCATGAAGAATAATCTCTACATTTTATTTTCTGAATAAAACCTTTCTAGAGTTTTATATTATGATTACCTGTTCTTCAGGAACAGGGTCTTTGTCTTCTATATGCACAGTCGGCTGCATTAAAGGTACCGTAGTGCAATGCTTGTTTTCACAAGATGGTTCAGATTTACCTGGAAGTAAAAAGATATATCATAAGATTGGAATATTTGGAATAATGATGCAGAAAGATTTTCTTAAGGAGATATTATGATCAGTTCTGTTCAGATTGGTTCATTGGTTTTGTTTATTATAATCTATACCTACTGTTTTATTCCAGTTTTTCAATGTAATCAGAATTAGAACCTTTTAGTTAGACTTGGTCCTGACACTGTACCTAAACCCAGAAAAGCTCTTTCAAAAGGCTTTATTACATTTAATATTCCAGTTTGTTTTTAAATTGGTCTTCCTGGCTGAATTTCCAGTTAAGAGGATAATGAGCTCTATACATGATCAAAGACTTGTGTGTATTATGTGTTAGTAACTTTCAGTTAAGAACAGCCTAATTCAGCAAATCTATTACTGCAGAAGGTATGGTAAATGCAAGATTCCTATTTATTTATCAATACAGAAATATTAATAAATTGGTTTGGAAAGTAGCAAAATACTATTCAAATTGACATCTGACAAAATACCATTCAAACTGATGTCAATTTAACTTCATCATCTGAGCTGACCAGAGTACAAATATTCAATTGAATTTAAAATTAATCAATCAGAACTCTATACATTCCCTCAGATTAAGCCTTATTGAATTATAACCCAACTGCTGCAAAACAAATTTTAGCTACGATTAGACCACTAATAGATGACTACTATTATTTTGAAGTTTTATCTGCATAGAAAATTCGCTATGAATGCCTTTAATTATATCCTAATGTCAGATGATACATTTTGTGCACATCATGTGCCCATACCATTCATCAGGAATGAGGACCTTTCCTTTTAGATCTAACCCAAACAATGTGGCTTTACAGATTCCTCTGTCCTAAACCTTCAATTTTTGTTATATGCATTTTCATACCCCATGAAAATGGCATACCTTTTTTATCAGAATTTCTTCGAATCATTTTTTCCACCTGAGAAATAGCCTCTTCCCAACAACTATTGCTAGCATGCATGTGAGGCTGAATCAATTTAAATTTCTGATCTGCAATTTGGTAGGCCTCCCAAGTTAATTCTGGGCTTTCCTTCGAATTCATAACCTTCTCAAGTTCATCCTCAAGAATTATCATTCTGTAAAAACAAAAAAATAAAATGTCAGACAAGTATTTCAGAAAAAATAGGAAGAAAATTACAATTGGGATATAACACTTAGCAGATGCCTAATAGTTTTGATCAGTAAAACTAAGGCTATTAGCCTATTAAGAAAAAAAAGGTATGTAAACACAGCAAAAAGAACCAGAACATCAAAGAACAGAGAATCTCATGGCTATAGAATTTACATAGAATTGAAGAATCTACATTGATAAATTCAAATAATAGCAAGACTGAAGAGAAGGAATATATGTATATGTATATGTGAGAGGGGTGGGGGTGGGAGGAGATGTTAATATAAAAAAAAAGTCATGACAGTATGGTACAAGCAGTAAAGAAATACACATATTAGCACTTGGTAGAACAGCCACGAAGGCCTTGGAAAAAATATTGAGATTTGTCTACATCGACAAATATCTGAACAGTACAAACAATGGTATTCCCTGTGACACTCTATGAAAGTGAAAGTTAAACTTTGAGGAAACAGGATAAGACATGTAGGCACTCTTTTGAACTTGCTGTTAGGGAAGATCCCGAGATTACTGTGGACAGCCAAGAAAACTAAACAATGGATCATCAAACAAATCAACCCAGTTTTCACTTGAGGCACAAATAATGAGGCTCAAATTATCCTAACCTATTAAGCAAACATCTAGATCTCTGGTGAAGCTCTAATAGTGGGAAAGATGGAAGGAAAAAGTAGAACAACCAGCAGCAAAGTGGATGGACTTAGTTAAAGTGGCAGTGGGTGCATTACTGGAAGACATGAAAGACAAACTTAGGGTTAGATTGTCATGAATAAAATATATTTATGTGGTTGCTAAGAATTGACAATAATGTGACAGAACATAATAACAAAAGTACTTGGAATGGTTCAAAAAGTGAAAATTAATGCAAGGATTGAAAGTAGCAAGTTTTACTCCTCATACTGATTATGACCTAGGTTTCCCAGAAAGTTTAAAGAGAAGTCCTTAAATTCCTAACAAAATGAAGATCTCTCCCTCCCTCCCTATATATCTATACACAGACACACACAGACACGTTTCCCTTTATACATAAGGGTTTATCTCACATCCTTGATCTCTTTAAATTGTTAGGTCAACCTTGTGTGAATGAGAGGGTTCAACAAAGTGGTGAGCAATGTAACACCTGCCTTATATAAAGTATGCTTTTATTTTTAAATCCTAACTAAAAAGTAAAGCTATATAATCAAAACAGATTTTTGTGTCTTTGAATCAGACTTGTCTCATGATGACAGCCTGGACAAGTCTATAAAGTTTTCTTGACAACATTTTTTAAGTGGTTTATCAATGCTTTCTTATTAGGGCTGAGAAAGAGTGACTGGCCTTGTGCCTAAAAAAGGTAGGACTAGAACCCAAGATCTCTGGGTTCCTAGTCTGTTGGCTGCCATTATATATGTTATATATAAATAATTGTTGATACATGTATAAGTGCATGATGTAGAATTGTTTCAGAAAAAGTTTTATTAAATCCAGTGAACAGATCTATAAGTAGCAGGCACAGAGTTGCATTGTCAGTTCCTGCTAAACAAGTGAATGAAAATGGCTGGCAATAATAATTCTGAAGGGTTAATATGAACCATGCTGTTTCTGATCACTGAAAAGTGGTTGAACAAAAATAGTACTACCTTTTTATTTCTTAAGTGGAACTCCAATTTATGGTGAAATTGACTGCTAGTAGTAACAAGTTCCTTAAGCATTTTACACACAACTCTCACACATAGAAGAAAAAATATTAATTAGATTTAATTTGGAGGCAACAGTAATAACCATCTTCATCAATCATAGTAAAAAATTGATAGAGTTATTTTTAAAAGTACAATAACTAAACCTAGAAACTAGTATTAACTATGAGAAATTATTCCTAAATTTCACTTACTCATTCAGTAAGGCTTTTAGATGGAGTTGCAAACTGCGCACAGCAGTGTGGAGATGGCTTAGTGATCCTGATTTTGGTTTAGCTTTGACTGGACGTTCCAAGTAAGATTGATGATGTGTTTCAAAATATCGGTAAAATTCATAACTCCTTTTAAGTTCTTCTAAACAAGCAGCATGAGCATGTGGCAGACCTTGAATTATATCAGAAAAGATACAAAGAGGCAAATGTTCTGGTGTAATCAGGCTCTTGAGAGATGCATTAGAGGGAGATAGCAGAAGAAGTAGTCGCCTAAAAAATTCAGAACTTTGACCGACCCAAAGCTGAAATAAAACCTAAGAAACAAAAGGAATCAATTGTTATCTATTTTTCCTGTTTTCCCATGAACAGTAATGACAGTCTGGTTATCTTGAATGGTGGGAGAGGCAGATATAAATTATTTTAAAATATTTTAAATAATTTAAACTAAATAAATTATCCTGAATTAAATATTGATCTATCCATTAGAACTATGCAGATCCCTTTATTCAATCCCCCCCCCCCCAAAAAAAAAGGCTAATTCTTTTGGGGTAGAGATTTAACACTTCCATATACATGTAGTCCTCTCTTTATGAGGGCAATTGGGCTCAGAACTGCTGTTGCCAAATGATATGGTCATAAAGCACATCAAATGATCATGCCACTTAGTGAGAGCAATTCTGACAATTCTGATTGTTGTCATTTAATAAGGACAGTGCAGGTTTGTAAATGAGCACCTCACATGACCATGACTTACTTCCTGCTGTCTTCCCTAATGACTTTGCCTGTGGGAAGTTGGAAGGGATTGTCAGGCATAGTAATCACGTGATCACAATTTGCGGTGATGTAATCATACAGTGGGTGCCAAGTACCTAGACTGTGATCGTGTGATCCCAGGGATGGTATGACAGCTGAAATTACAGGGATCAGTTGTAAGTACCATGTTTCTCAGAAAACAAGACTGGGTCTTATTTTCTTTTGCCCCCTGAAAAAAATGGCTAGGCTTTCTTTTCTAGGGGTGCCCTAATTTTTCCCCCACCCATGCCAACCGACTCCCCCCAGGGCAGCCACAACCCTTTACTAACCTGCTTTTCAGGTCTGTTCTCTGCTGCGCATGCAAGAAATCTATGGGACTACAGTAAAAAAAAACCCATCGTAGTTCAGACTTTCCAACTTCTCATGGAAAAAAAAAAGATCTTGCGAAGTTGGAAGATAAAAAAAATACTCACGATCTTTTTTTTTTCATATAAACCTAATGTATTTCAAACTTTAAAATAATAGTATATTCAGGATAATTTTGTTTTGTTTAGCTTCTACAGGCTGAAAGCAATGATTGAATAGTTGATGGTATGGTCAGTGAAATGATACTAGATTACCTTTAGTGCAGGCAAGCTGAAGCCATCCGTGAGGTTGTGTGCTTCCTCTTCAGATACTTGCTCTTCACTTAATCCCAAACCAAGCTCCTTAAAAGGCACCACACATATGTAGTTTGTGACATTGTCACTCTCAGAATTCAGTGGGTAAGTTTACTTAGTGTTAAGGTTGTTAAAGAACCTTTTGCATCACATGCAATATTGACAAATACTATGGGGAAAGAAATAATTTATCTACTTTATAAAGTTAAACAGCCAACAATATAGTTGCAGATGAAACAATTTTAGCTTTAGTTCGAACAAGTTGCTGGAACAAAAACAAACTGGGCATAAGATTGTGAAATAAGATAATTTGAGTGATTCTACAGATTTAATCGACTGAACATTTGAATGATTACAATTATAATCATATAATCATGCTATAGTCACACAGAACTTAGCGGTTTCAGCTTGAAAAATCATTAGCAGAAAATCAGGATCTCAGAATTTCTAGTTCAAAAACTGAACAAGTTTATTAGTTACCTAAGTCCAATTATATGCATACTAAGATTCATAGTCTAGGCCCATGAATCTTATTTGCGATATAAAATGCCCACTCAACAAAGATACAAGAACTTCCTTTTTGAAAAAAAATGTATGAATGAATAGTTTGTCAGTGAAAATGGACGGATTATAAAACAGCAGGATGATCAAATTGAAAGGAACTTTTAAGAGAAAGGGTGGAATATAGAATTTTTAAGTAAAAACTTGGCAATTCACCAAATTCTTCTTGCATAGCAGCCAATCACTGTGGTATGCTAATTTCCACCCCATAATATATTATTTTTAAAAGGATATTGTTTAAGCATATATAAGGTAGCAAGTCTTGAAGCTCTGAGGTTGGCTCTTACTGATCGATACACGGCTTTTCGAAGACCAATCAGATGCTGACAAGGATGTTGTCCACCTTTATTATATGGGCAAGCAGCACTAACCCTGTCAAGCAAACTTGAAAAGTAAAATGTGATACAACTGTACAGATGTCCTAAAGAATGATAAAAATATAAATATAAAACAATAATACACCCTTTCCTCTGAATTTAAAGAATATATTTTCATGTATCCTGAGATATTATTTCAATTTACACATTGAAATATTATGTAGCAAATAAGCCACTTACTAAAATATTGACTACTAAAATTTAAATGAAAATGCACTGGGGCTTGAATTTCTACTTTCTTCTTTCCAATTCTGTAAAATCAATAGTCCTGAAATTCTTAGTTTAAGACCTATTAATTTGGATCTAAACTGCAAAAAGGCTTTTAAATTTATTTGGCAATGCTTAAAATAATAAAATTAACTATACAATTAAACAAAAAATGGATTTACTTTTAAAACAGGCACACTGTTTCTATCTGAAAATAAGCTCTAAAACTAACATTCTACCATTATTTTAAAATTCAATACCTAACCGCAAGTGTATTTATTCTACAATATAAACAGGAATGCCATATTCAAACTAATTGCAATAGTTTAAAAATATTATTTCATATGAAACATATAAAACTTATGAAATATCTACCTTGCAGTATTTAAATATTGTATGAAAATATAACATCGTTCTATAACAATCACTTGCAATCTGTTTCTCTCTTAAACTATTGTGTGCAATATTATTTTCTAGACTTTTATATGAAACAAAATAGAGGGCTTCTATTGCTTACACTGGATGATTTTCTGAGACTTAAAATTAAAACATATGCTCATCAACTTATGACATATTTTTCTTCCTAGCGTCTTTTTTTCTAAAGTGCAGGGTCCACTTTTTTTGGATCAAATAAGTGTTGATCCATTGGTTGTGACAGGAACTGACTGACTTGGCTTGTCGCCCTAATCTGACATTGTGGGCTGAGAGAGCGTGACTGGCCCCAAATCATCTTGCTGGCTTACATACTTAAGGCGGGACTTGAACTCAGTCTTCTAGTTTCTATCTTGGTGCCTCAAGCACTAGATCAAACTGGCTTTCAATTTTACTTGGGTTAACATACATGCCCCTTCTTATGGTATTCTCACAATAATGTTCAATGACAACAAAGAAGAATCTCTTTCATATTTCAGCTATACTTTTTGAAACCTCATGATAACAATGAGGCTAACATTTTTAACTGTACATTTATTTTATCAGGAATGGACCTAGGCAGCCTTATACAAGCCTGAATATTTAAAAAGAGAATGCATCTTTGGAAAGTGCAATTCAGATTATCCATTATTTGAGAACTGAAGACAGCTACGTTTTTTAAGCAAAGTTATTTGAACTGGCAAACAACAGTTTATTGTCTACATGCACTTCAAAATAAGTGATCAAATATGTATGAAGTGCATAAGAAAAATGTGACAAATTAGAACTGTTGTTCTGTATCATTCAATTTAAACTTGAATTTCACAGGTTACTTTTTCCATTTAATTAGAATGCATACTTGTGGGAAACCTGTTGTAAAAATGATTTCCCCAAAATTGGGTGGGGACACGGGACGGGGACAGAGAAATACTCATAGATGATTCAATCTGCCAAATAATCTATAATAATCAATAATCAAAAATGTACATTTGCATTGTACATGGCATATTTGTGTGGTAACATAAAAACAAATTAGTATGTATTCATACATGGAAAACATCTGTAGTGAAGGCCTAGTCTATTAAAACTTGATAATAGGTAGCTAGATGCTTTACTATAAATTTTAGGAGGCATACATGTAATCTTATGTTCATATTGCATTTGCTATTCACATTTTAGTAGTCATATACTCATCCTTGTCTCTGAGTTATGATCCAACAAATACTAATTCAAGTCTCCTTGACTGAAATGTTTATACCGTTTAGAAATTATGTCAAAAGTTAAGATGCCAAACAATAAATCTGCCCTTGTTACAATACTGTTATCACCTTTCTACACATACAGTATGCTTGATTTGAGGGTCAGGAATTCACTTGTTATATCAAATAAAACTGCATAAATTTTAAAAATCTGAGTTTGAATTTGAAAGGAAAATTTTCTTAACTATTTATTAACTTAAGATTTGAAAAATGGGTGCAAATCAATTCAGACTCACAGAGTAAATCCCCTGGAAATTACTTCAGTTTCTTGAATGAGTCGCAATGCTTTCCTCACAAGGTTAGTGAAGGCGCGGCAATTAACCACTATATCTTCTAGTTGGAGATGACAGTTTTTAAGAGACATTTGCATCTTTGCAATCCGTGTTATGTCCAAACCTCGTATAGTTATATAAACCAAGAAAACTACTCCCAAAATTGATCCAAGGAATCCACTCCATAAAGAAGGAATCGTCACCAGTGTGCTGATGAAGAGAAATAATAATGAAATATCCCTGCAAAAAAAACAAACAAAACACAAAACATATCTAAGTATGGCTTGATTTTCAAAGTTCTGGTGCTTCTTTTTACAATTAGTGATCCAAGATTATATTTTAAAGCAAATTCACACATAGAAACATAGATTTGAAGATATTACATTCTGCTCAATGTTTCTACTTAGTCTTTTTGTGTGACACATATTCCTTTTCAAAATCTTTAAAAATTGTTTCCTGAATACCAATCCATTCCATTAGTCATATAGATTAGTAGAGCTATTGACTAAGTATGAGCAGCTAACAACAGCCTTGAAATGGAAGCTTTTATTAATCTTTCAGCTTAAAAAGGTGGTTTTGAAGTTGGCTGGATTTCAGCCTAAGATTTCCACACAGTGTTTTCAAGTGCAGATATAACTCTTGTTTTAAATTGAAGTAAAATCAACTGGCCTTATCTGCAAGTAGATGTGTTTCCAATTTTAATAATTAAAAATGAGAATATCCATGTAAAATAAAAGTTGAATTTAGATGATTAAATCTTAATTCTTATATGTGAAATATTTTGTCTGGGCTTATAGAATTGTAGTACAATTGCACTACCTCTGGCCATTTCTATCACTAGCACAGACTGAAAAATTGCAAATTTCTACTCACATATACAGGGAAATACACTTTATTCTGGATTTGATCTGTATTTTTTTTCAGTAAATTTCTCAACTAATTAATCATCTCCAGCATGTTTTCTTGTTCTTAAATGATATTAATTTATTAACTAAGGCTTTTTCTAGTAACACTTCTGATGAAGGTAACAATAACAAGATACAGACCATTTAAATGTGTTTAAAATACATTTACTGGACAAATATATACTTTCAAATGTATGATATAAAGAGTATTGTTCAGAAAAGAAAGCTAGTAAATGTACAGCTTTCCAAGTTCTATATAAAAGAGAAAAGTGGGACTATATGTAGAGAGCTCTCTCTCTCTCCATCCATAGAAGAAACTCTGTTAACAAAGGAGTCTGCGGAATCAGGGTCCCCATTCACATAAAGAGATAACCATCACCACCCTCCACAGAGGGAAGAGGGGAAGACCACCACCACCACCCTCCACAGAGGGAAACTAAAGTAGGATGAAACAGCATTCTCAGCAAAAGGACTTACTCTGAACAATTTACTTGAGAGTAAGATATATTTAAATAGTAAACACCCATAGATTTCCTTGTGTTTCCAGCTCAGAAGTGTCTCTTATGATCTATTTTATAAGCAAAGGTTAAAAAGCTGTTCAACACTCCCAAGGATTTCTTCCAAAGTTTCCTCTTCATTTTACACTTGATAAGTAGCGCTAATCAATCCTTCACGGCACAGAAGCAATTTCTTCACTTTTACCTAAGAGTAAGGGCTATTTAACTCAATGTGCCTTACTAAAAAGCATGAATATGCTTACATATGCAAACATTTCTGTGTGAGAACCTTAATCTTTATTCAATTAGTAATATTTTTTGCCTAACTCTTTTTTGGAGTGAAACGTTTGGGTAGAACACATATACACATATATATGTTTAGATGTGTCATATACATGCTGCTGGGAGAAAAATGTTCTCCAGGAATTAGGAATCACAAAAAGAGAAAAGTTAGGTAGTAACTGGAATTTTAATGTTTTTTTTTTTTTTTTCACGGAAGGATGTCATAAATTCAGGTCATTTGCCTGTTGGGAAAATATGATAAAGTAAAACATATTCCTGCAAATTAGCAAGGAATACATAGAGATGTAGCCAATACCAAAACCATGAGATATAAAATGAAGAGAGAAAACAAACTAAATAATACTTCTATTCGCTGGGAGGCCATGTGTGCAAATACACTTCCTCTAACAATATACATAATATATTCACGTAACATCTGTGTAGCTCAAGTCAATACCAAATATTAGGAGTTGCTAGGGAGCATAGTGTTGGAAGATGTTCATGTTCCTGCTGTTTAAGCTGTCCTGCAGACAGGATACTAGGATCAAATAGTTCAATCAGTTCAACATCCTCCTGTAGCAGAACTTCCTGTTGCAGGATGGTGCAGATTGCTTCTGAACGAAAACCAACATCCTTAAAGCAGCGGGAAGAGAAAAACGTATCAACACATCACGTTCATGCACAAAAGCAAGCATTAAACTTAAATAATTTATAATTCTGTTTTTATTATATACTACCAGTACCATCAATGTATGTTTAATTTAGTCGTCACTCATAATCTTCTCCTAGAGTGCTTATAACTTTAAATTTGCAGAAGAATGGAAGGAAAGAAGAAAAAGTAAGCAACATTCAGCTGTCTGTGTTGAGGAAAATTGAGAGATCCATGAGTTCCTGAAGCAAATATTTGAAGTCTCTGACTGACTAGTTAAAGACAGAGAATTTGGGTGCTAGAAAGAAAAATACCAGCTTGGTACACCTCCTGCTTTTAGGCTCTGCCCTTAGTGTAGTAATATTGTATCAGGAGCCACAAATATTTGTGCCAAAGATTATAGCAGCTCTGGACCTACTCAGCCTGTCTGATGGGTTTTTCATTTGTTCAAACAAATGAAACAAATAGATACTTATTTTCAAGGATCTAGTCTTCAAAAAGATACACAGGGGTATGCACCCAGCAGTAACCCTATATAGCATTTTCTCTTAACAGTGTTTGTCTTGTCAATTGGTAACATTCCAGAGTGGGGAAAAATAACTGAGGAAAGGGACAGGAATATGTGCAGAATATTATTTGAAATAGGACTGAGAAACAATTGTCAGCAAGCTTCTCTTCTAACATCAATTTTTGGATGAAATATGATTCACAAGATTTTTACATGAAGATCTGTTTTAGGATAAATATCATATTTATTTTGAAAACAAAAATAAAAGCTACAAAAAATTAAAAGATATACTTATTAGCAGCTTCATTTGTAAGAGTACTTATGTTCCCAACACATATAAAAACAATGATTCTTAAACAGTTAAGGCAGTTTTAGTTCCCTCACATCTAGATTACCTTCTATTTAGATTTAAACACCAAACATTTCAGTTTGAAAACTATGCAATATGATCAACAAATGTTTAATACAAATGGGAAAATATTTCATAAGGAAATTAAATATAAAAATATCAAGGAAAATGGATGAATTGTTTGAAAGGAAAGTGAGCTGGTAATAACAGGTGCTTACCAACTGATGAAGCATATCATGCCTTTTCTTATATAGGGAAAAAGGAAGCCAGCTTTTTAATCTCTCAGCTAGGTTTGACAGGATGTCTTTCTGTAAAGAATTAAAAACTGTCTGAAGTCTTAAATATATAAACATTATTTGCATTCAAACCAAGTTCAAAGAATCCATACTGGAAGCTGGCCATAACATATTAGAGATCAGTTTATGGATTGTTGGCAGCACTCCAAATTAATATATACCCAGTCAAGTGGTTTTTAAAATCATAAACAGAGTACTGAATGTGGCTTTTATAAAATAATACATTAAGAAAAACTAATATATTATCTATGTACTTTAATAAATCTGCTTTACAACTCAATAAGACTACCAAGCATTTTTAATACATAAAATCTTATTATAGAATGGTGTGTCAACTAGTTAGCACTTGAAAATACAGCAAGTCAATATTCTCTCAATATATATCAATAATGATTATCCCCCTTATTACGTTATTTATGTATCTTGGAATGATATCCTTAGATATAATTAAAATTGAAAGGATACTGACAAATCTTCTAATTATGCATACACAATGATACATGGATCATGTCTCCCAATCATACTCCTTTAGAAAAGAACACCTTGTCTTCTGCCTGAGACAAGGTGCACTGATGCACATAAATTGTATATCTATTTTACGGCAAGCTTGTCCACACTATACATAAATGTCCTTGGTAAGAACCACCACCACACTTCTGAAGGACTCATTCTCAACACCCATCACAAAGTATTTCAAACCTTTGCAAATCATCAGAAATTGTGAAAAGTTTGTGCAACTTTGTATTCTGTAATGGTCTTTAGAAAACATTGAACACAGATTCATAATATTCACCCTCACAGGGGCCAGGTAACAACATCTTAGAGTTCCCAAGATGCAAAACTGCGGGCCTCAAACCTTCATCATCATCTCTCAGAAAGTGCATTGTTCAATTTTGGCTGCTAAATTTGTATGTAGATATGCTGCTGAAAAGGGAGAAACAGACCTTGCTACCTCTCATCAATTCTATGACTCCACTATCAATCCTAGAGCCTAGATTTCCAAAATACCACTTCCCAATGTCAGATACAAAATTAATCCATCTAAAGGAATTTATCAATGAGAGCCTACAGAAAAGTTTCATCTGCCCCACTACATCCCCTGCTAGTGTTTTTACTATGGCCAATCAACAGGATGGCCTATGTGCAATGTATGATTTATTAGATTTATATCCCGCCTTTTGCTCAAGAACTCATGGCAGCATACATATCATTCTTAATCCATTTTTTTTCCTCATAACAAATGACTTAGGTTGGGCTATGAGATAGTATCTAGTTCAAAGTCATGCAGTAAGCATTTGTGCCAGATTGCCAAAAACAGGGACTTAACTTGGGTCTCTTTGGTGTTAGTGCAACAGGTAGAATCCATTCCTCCTTAGCCATTTCCCATTGTGAGGCTTTGACATTTGTTTTTAAAAACAATTCCTAACTTTGCTACTCTAACCATAACCAACACATTTTATAAAGAAGGGATGTGATCATATGTAGTTGCCCATGACTTTTGCTACTTATCCAACCAACCAGAAATATTGTGCTTTCTACTGTTAATAAATCCCAAGAGTAGATAGACAGCAAAGATTTTTATAACTTCCTATAGGAAGCTAAGTCACTTTTAATTTAAAGAAAAATTTTCTATAAAGAAAATAGAAGAGAAAAAGAGATGCAATGACTACCAGACCAACAAAGCTATTGAAAGTTTATTGTTTTCAGGGGGAATGTCTCTTTAACTAATTGTGAATGGAAAGAGGTCTAAAGTCGCACTGAAGGAAGAAAAGTACAGCCATGGAAAAATCTACCCAATGCAGGTAGCTTTGTAAAAAGCTGAGGAAAAGAAAAGAAATGATCATATATGCCTAGCCCAGAGGAGAAAATCCCACCTGAGAATGCCAGCCAGCCAGTCAGCTTAACTAACCCTCTTATCTATAATTAGGAACTGAATATAACGTTAGCGTTATTCAATATTTGGTTAAACTACTTAAATGAAACACTGTATTAGAGCATATATCAAGACCTTTTTTTGCCATAAATGTTGCCATACAATTCTATAAGCAACAAACCACTTAGGGAGAAGAGGCCTAAAAAAAGAGGGGAGAGGAGTGATACCCAGTTCCAGATAAGGAAAGAAGGAAATGAACAGCTGGGCAAATCTAGCAATCACAAGAAAAATGAGGGAAGTTCAGGAAAAAAACTTGATGCTTTCAGATTCAGAATGGAGAGGAAACTGAAAATTGTGACTGACCCAGAGTCACCCAAGTAGATTTCAAGCTTGAGGTGGGATCAGATCTCAGTTTCTACTTGGAATCTTAACCACTAAACTGAATTGATTCTCTTCTTTTTCATGCAATCCATCAGAATTTTCATCATCTCATCTCTACTAAAATGAACAGATCTTGTTTTTACTCCAAATATATTTTTTAAATTGAAAGCCTTCAGACTGAATTTGCTGTAAACAATAAGCTTATTTTTAACTACAGGAAAATAACAGGGAATTAGATTCCAGATTTCTGATCTATAGTCTCACAAGGTAAGTATAGTTGCTATTTTGCTTAAAACAAAAACAGCAACCTGCAGGGGTTGTATTATCCATGGGAATTTCTGTTTTGGAACTATAATGCTAGAACCCAGGGAAAAATACCTGAAATTAAGAACCAGTAATTTTGTGGGTAATTTTGTACCATGAAGATACCTTAGCTATGTAGCAAACCTATGTAGACTCCATTTCTTCCTGCACTGTACTACATCACCAACTACAGAATAAATAGACACATTGCAAACAAAGCTTAGGATTCATGAATTTCAATATAAATAATATGGGAGACTACCCCTGATCAATCATTCTCAAAAAAGCAATTACATAAAGGAACCTAATAATCAAGGGTTCTTTAGAACCTTCAGTTGGAATTTCTACATTTTTTCTTTTCCAGAAACATCATTTCCTTTTCCTCATTCTACACACATGCATTCCAATCCAATTAATGATTCCAATCTACAGTATTTTTCAGAGTATAAGACGCTCTGAAGTATAAGATGCACCTAGCTTTTCAGGAGGAAAACAAGAAAAAAAAATCTGCCTCCCAGCAATTTGCCTCCTTGCAGCAAATACCTGTTTCAGCTTCAGCACAGCCTGATTAGCAGAAGCAGCCGATTGTCGCTTGAATCGTCCTCCCGACAATCAGCTGTTTCAGGCTGCAGGGATCGCCATCGCCTATTGCCGCCTCCACGTGCCCCATTTTTGGCCTCCGTGCGCCTCATTTTCCCCCTCTTCTGATCGAGGCTGTGCTGAAGCTGAAACAGGCTATTTGCTGTTTGCTGCAAGAAGGAAATTGCTGGGAGGCAGAGGCCGAAGGGTGGGGGCCGGCGGGTAGGCAGGGCTTCGGCAACATTCAGTGTATTAGACGCGCAGACATTTCCACCCACTTTTGGGGGTGGAAAAAGTGTGTCTTATACTCCGAAAAATATGGTAATTAATCATGGTCATTTCAATAAGACTTTGATACCTGAGATTTCTTATTTTCCATCCATCCATCCATCCCTTTATTTTTGGACTATGAGCCCCAAGGCAATGAAAATAGCACTTTGGTAATAGTTGAATTGGAACAGAAAATTATGAAAACTGGTAGAACTGCTTGTTATTTCATAATAGTCCATATTTCTCTCTGAACCCCTTTGGGGTTCAAATCACTGATCTCTTCTGCTTTGGCTGCTGCCAAAGAAGAAAACACTCTTTAACTCTATCTCCTAGAGGAGACTGAGCTTTTTTGGAACAACTGAAAACATTGCAACACAATATTAAGGTCTAATAACATGGATAAGACAAGAAAAAGTAGAAAGTGTCTTCCAAATTACCACAACTACCCCAAAACACAGCAGGCAAAGATACAATGTCTATTACTTGACTTTAGCAGCTCCTTAAAACCTAAAATTCTCAACAACTGGCATAATAGATCCAAAAGCAAAGGCATTAGCCAACAAATACACAATGTCACCAAAAGCATTTACATGCAAACATAGGGCAAGTTTCATAAAGACAATGCAATTTTAAACAGATACTTGTTATCAAAATTTTCACAGCAGATTTTATATAGTGTATAACACTACCTACCTACCTACCTCCTGAATGACACTTACATCCATATCTTTTGTTCCCTCTTTGGATGTGCATTCTTCTGACTTCTGCAACAATGGTGAGCATATTTCAAAATCAGTATGTCCCAGATCCTGTAAGTATTGATAAAGCGGTGAATTCTAAAATGAAAAATAAAATAAAATAAGTATCTTGTTTGTATAGAAGAGCTGGAAATAATGATTATACTTTACTGAAATATTAGAAATCATTAGATGAAAACAATGCATCGGATGCATTGTTTGTAATGCAAAAGGAAACAAAAATGTCAAGAAATGACATTGGTGAGGCTGCTTTAAAAGCCAGCTGCATGTTTTACAAAAACATAAAGGGAATCCAGTTTAAGTATAAGAAAACCTGATCTCTATTGGAACTACAGGTAGTACACAACTTATGACCACAATTAGGACCAGAACATCTATCACGAAGCAATGTAGTTGTTAAATGAGTTGCACCCAGTTTTATGACTTTTTCCCCAAAGTCATTCAGCGACCCACGTGGATATTAAGTTAATCCAGTTCCCCCATGACTTTGTTGGAAGCCTCTGGAAAGGTCTCAAATGGCAGTCACACGACCTTGGGATGCTGCAACTGTTGTAAATATATTTTGGTTGCCAAGTGCCTCAATTTTGATGATGTGACTGTGGAAATGTTGCAGTGGACCAGTTATAACTTTTGAATGGTCATAACCTGAGGACTTACCTGTAGACCTATTACCTGGAAGGAGGAGTTCCTCTGATGAGATTTAGAAGTGCATAGAACTTTGGAAAGGCTTTCTTAAGTACAAAAGAGAATGGAAAAAAAATAGGCAGGACATTTATGACTTTGTCAGCCTGTCCGGGTAAACCAAACGTGACTAGATGAGTTAAATCTACTTTATTGTAAAGCTACGTTAACAGAATCTTGCAAGTCTGAAAGTACAAAATTCCCCCCTGCCATTTAACTGCTTGATCCATTAGGGCAGGTCCTTCCTAAACTTTTTTCTTTAACCATTAAGTCATTGGAGGCTCATGCTCTCTTGTCTGTTTCCTAGGCAGCAGCATTTCCCTCCTTTCCCCAAGTTCATTCCCATAGTCCATTTTTCTAGCTACTACTGTAGCAGTTGATATTAAAAGTACATACACTATACAACATATACTTAATTTTCATATTAGTTACTGCCTTTCATATATTTCTTTATGGCAACAGGATAATGGATAACTGCCAAAGCTCTCAGTTAGCATTTCATATACTTCACTGAATTAGTCTAACAATGGAATAGTCATTAAATATACAAGATAACAAGCTATAAAATATTTTTATAGTTAAGATGCTGTGGCCAGTTGTTTTATTTTAGGTTTGTTATACTATATTACAATACCATGAATAAAGACTAAATGCTTCCTAAATAAACTGAAATAATCATTCAATTACAATGCAAAAATAAAAGTTAGCAGGTAGGAAAAAATAAGCACACAAAAGGTTATGAAAAAGGCATTTAAAGAAAAACATCATAAAGTTTACTATTGCTTTTTTCACATTAACATCCTTTTACTTAACATATTGAATGCATTCCATAAAAAAGAATAAACCTATTTTAAAATAATTTGAAACTAAGATATAAACATGAATAGTGATCAAATGCATTATCATAACTGCCTATATTTAAGGCATACTAAGAACATTTCTGCTGATGTAAGGTAAAGGAAATGACTAAGACTTTCTCCATTAGATCCTCCCTACTCCACCCTAATTTATCTCCTGCATACCTAACCTTTTTAGTAATGCTTAATTACATAAATTTACAAACTGCTACATATTAAAAAAACCATTATATCCTTGTTTAAAGCCACAGTAAAGATGGATCAAAAGTTACAAGTTAAGGAACAGTCTTCAAGAATTACCTTAACCTGTCTTGTGAGACATATTTTTAATTGCTAAAATAAATGCAGCTGAAAGTTTATACTAAAACACATGTCCACAAGACTTACAGGCAAAATGAATCTTGTCTCCTGGAAAATATGATTCCACCTGTCTCTTAAATACACTTCCAGTGCATCCGAGAGAATTTCTTCCACCTCCCCATTTCTTTCTACTTGTCTCTCCAGGGTGACTGGAGCAGAAAATCTGAAGTATAAATCAGAGACACAGCACCTATACTTTCATCCAAGCACATTTTTGTAGCATCGAAGCAGAAGCAACCAGAAGCAGCTCACTAAGATGTTTCTTCTGTTCCTGTGCAATAGGAGGAACCCAGCATCAGCTGATAAGATATGAAAGGCTTTTAGAAAGCTGATGCTTAAACGAAATGATGCACATCAATAAAATCTTTTGCAGATCTTGGCAAGCAATTCTATTTAAAAGTCTTAGTCATACGTTCTTGGAGCATAATCATCTTGGTTTACTTATCAGCTAGCAAATTACCCAAATCTCATTTCAGATAAGTATAGAAGAGCGACACTGGACATACTGTATATATGTTAGCATCAATGTGTGAAATTAAGCATTTTATAGAATGCCTAGGAAACCTGTAAAATGCCAAAAATGGGAAAGTATCAAAGTATCAAATGCTTAATATTTCACACATTTCCTATGCATTCTATGCAATGCCAAAAGACAAACCAGCAAAATGTAAAATACTCCCGCTAAAATGCCCTTCTAGCCTTCCTTGTTGCAACAAGTAGGTCAATCCTTTTTTTTTAGTAAAAAAGTGCTTTATTTTGCATTTCTTCTTTCATTTTCATATATGTCTTTTCAAGAAAGGGTTAGAAACTCTAAGCCTTTTCATGACTCTCTTTTCATTACTTTGCCTAAATAGATCTTGCTATTCTGCATAATGCCTAGGTATTATCTAGAATGATTAGGGAAAATATATAGTATATTAAAATATCACAGACATTCATATTTTATCTAAAACTTCACACATTCTATAGATCTCCTAGGCATTCTAAACAATGTCAGCCTTTCACATATTGCCAAAAACATATAAATGATCTAGGCAGTTCTAAATATCAACGTTTTTCTACCTATGTTACAAGTTCTGTTGTTTTTATATAAGAGCGTTTCTCACAAGATTCGCCTGAAGAAACATTCAAAATCTCATTTTCAGAGTCAACACAATAATTAAATACAAGATTTCAAGATCAAAAAACACACTAATCCCCCTCAAAACTACTTAATAACTCATTTGATCTTGGAATTTAAAATTATCCTCAACAAATGAACAGAATCATACTGATATTGAAAACAACACAAAGAATAATAAATATTGCCACAAACTATGTTCTATTCTGAAGACCTAAGCATTTCAATTACGTGATTGTCCTGACTGGAGTCATAAATGGGGGTGATAAGGACTGAGATAGCAACTAGCTTCTCAGGTATCTATTATCTTCTTCTACTAGCATCACAAGAGACCAACAATTTAACTAAGTTGCAGACTTCAAGTTAGTTATCAAGAGAATTAGCCATATAAAGTCAATTATAAATATTTATGATGTTGGTAATATATTGCTCCAATATGAGAACCAATTAGGCCAGATGATGAACCAACTACCCCAACATGTGGGACAAAGTATACCACAACCATATGTTGCAATCCTGTTGCTGGCCTTGGGCTTCAGAATCCATATATTCATTTATGCCACAATCAAAATCACTTTTGATTGTCTAGAATGCAAAACTAAGTCTGCAGCAGCTTACATTTCCATCGTTTACCACTTGTCTGCAAATAAGTACACAGAGGAGGCTGATGTATTTGAAAAGGAGAAAGTCTAGAGACCTTGCCCACCCATCAGATCTGTGACTGCAGCCTTCGGGATAAATCAAAATGATTTGGAGGAGGAGACTTTTGGTAGCCTTGCATTAGAGATGTCAAGGCCTGTATCTTTTTCTTGTCATGCTTTTTTCATGTAAATTTCTCACCAGCAAGCTCTCTGGACTGCTCTATTCTCCCCCCTTGGGATGTTTTTCTTGGACATTACATCTGACCTTCACAATGCTATTTTGTTGGCAGGTGGTCTGTTCTGCTTTTTCCTTTGCTTCTGAAACAGCTTGTTGATCATTGAGCAAATTTTCCAAAATCATGTTGGCCAATCCAATCTTCATGGAAGATTGTAAATAGCAACAGCAATAGCACTTAGACTTATATACTGTTTTATAGTGCTTTACGCCCTCTCTAAGCGGTTTAGTGTGTCAGCATATTGCCCCCAACAGTCCTCATTTTACCTACCTCGGAAGGATGGAAGACTGAGTCAACCATGAGCCTGGTGGGATTTGAACTGCCAAACTGCTGGCAGCCGGTGATCAGCAGAAGTAGTCTGCAGTACTGCATTCTAACCACTGCACTCTCGGCTCGTAAAGCTGTATTTCTACAACTGGATGTAAAGCTTTAGTTGTCCGCTACCCATCACCCATAGTCAGATGTAGAAGCAAGGAGGACAAATGCAAATTTAGAACAATACTTTCACTGCTTCATTATAATCTAGAAGCAAGACAATGGGCATGATCCTTTCTCTATGGAGGAGTTTGTTATATAATAACAGTTCATTCTCCAGTTGGATGAAGTCATTTCAGGCCAACTATGGTTGCCACCTGCACTTTTTGAGAAACAGTTCCAAGCCTTCTCTTCTTTCAGAGAATTTGTTTTGTCTAAGAATTATCAGGTTTCTCTGTGCCTCCTTAAAGATCAACCAAATGATGGCAAGGACTTCTACAATTCTTCTTCTGACTTCATATCAGAAAGACCCTCCCTGATTATTGTTGGGAATCATGTTGGTACTGGATTTCAGCTTTCTATCCAACTGGCTACGAAGCTGAATGTCCAGTTTATTGCATCCCTCTCTCTAAAAGTACAAATCTAAAATATATCTAGTTTGTCACTGTTCTCTCCTGGTCCTGGAACACAACCTTCCATTCAAATGGGCAGGGGAAAATAATTCTGTGTAGAAGGCATTTTGACTGTCAACATAGAACGGGTGGATTTGAATACTTGATCCACTGTAAAAATTATCCAGAAAGTGAAATTACCTGAGATATGGCAGATGACATTCAAGTACCACTTCTCCTTTAACAGTTCCATTTGTGACATCTTTATAAGTCCAAATTATCTGACTGGCAATCAAGGTCTTTGTACCTGCCAGAAGTTTTTAATTCTGAGGAATTAAAAGATAGAAACATCCCCGGTGTCATCAAATGGAGGGGGTAAATTTTTCTAGCTCCAGCCAAAGGAGAAATGAAAATGGAAGAGCTGGCACAGTATCCTCCAGCTACCCATTACCAGAAATAGGGAGGCGAGAAACATGTGACATATCCAGACCCATATAGGGAAGGAAAGAGAAAATAGGAAAAGTATTAGGGTTGAAACTCACAAAGAGCAATTGGTTACTAGGCTAGAAAGAACCATTATACAAACTTATCTCAATTGCCTCTCAAGTCCATTAACAAGAGACCTGGCAGAATATTCATTCACTCAGAAGAGCAGGAGGAAAGGGTTAGAATATTCTAACCTAGCAAAATTGTATCTGAGAATCTTTCACAGTGAAGCAGAATGCTGAATAAGGTTTGGAGAATTATGATTTACTATCAGCTGGTGTAAAGCTTGACAGGTAGTTTGCATAAATCTAATTTGCTAATTTTACACTTAATTTTTGTGTTAACACTAATCAGAAGCATAAAATCCAGTTAAATATTATAATAATTGGGATAATAAACACACCATGAAAAATACTCAATAAATTACGTCACAGCATAAAATGTATAACCTCAGAATCTCGAGTATATATACATTGATGACCTATTCATTAGCAATGTTATAAGCAACAATCCTAGCAATATTCTTCAAAATGAAAAAAATATGAATGTTGGAAAAAACCCTATAACACTGAGAATGGTTTGAAAAACCATTAAATGTGTTTTGCTTTTTATACAACATGTCAGTAGGGATCATTTCAAACTTGCACATTTTTGCTCTCATCCTCCTTAATCCCCTTGTCCATTTTCTAGTTAACTATAATCTACTTTCCTATTCTGTTTTGGATGCTGGGACCATATCTTCTGAGGGAGATATTCTTATCAGATATGTTTTTCCAGAACGAAACTAAGCAGTTGCAGTTGGATATGCAGACCTATGTAAGTTTCCATAGTAGGCATCTAGGTCTTCTGGATATTTGGGCTGTACAAATACACAATGCAGTTTTCAAAAACCCAATAGTTTTAGATTACTGTTTAATATCTGAATAGTACTATAAAATCATCATGATGGCTTGTTAAATCTATAAACCATTAAAACTGACAGTAGAAGTTTCCAGTGCCTTCCTTATGGTGACTTTATCATGGAAACGGGAAGAGCGAAGTAGAAAGCTAAGTAACAATATTGTACAGTGGATACTTTGGTATTAAGTATTCAGTTTGAGACAGAAACCTTTGTTGTACAAAAAATAATTTGATGTGATTTGCAATTGTTTATTAACACTATATTTAGGTTTGGATGCAAAACTTAAATGTGCCTTCTACATCCACATTTCAAATCATAGTTAACATCGATATAAATCTTTTCTTCTCCTTAAAGGTCTAAGTTATCTAAACATTAGTGTTACGTCTCTAATCAATACTGTATAAATACCACTATCAAAATAATAATGTAATGCATTACTTATGCCTTAAGCTACATTATCATAAACTACTTAACAGCAGCCATTTTAACATGCTGCAGACTTGTGCTTCATCCAACTGTAGCCCAGCCAGCAGCCACTCTGTTACACTACCTTATTTTTATTGCAGCTGATCACTATACTTTAATGCTGCCCCCTTTCTTTGCATTATGTATTTTGAATTGTAAATTTCAGAAGGGGATCATCTCACTAATAACTTAAAGTCAATCTAGGCTTCTGCAGCATTAGTATATATCAAAACTGCCCACATACTTATATAGTACTTGTTGCATGAATACTAATAAATACAGAGGTGATGTTTAAATTTTTGATTATTCTGTTCACATACAATTTACAATTGGTAGTATTTCTAAAGCAGAATTCAGTTACATTCTTCTAGTGAGCCCTATTATAGAGGGAACGTGGGAGACAACAGTTGAAAAACCTTTTGGCCTTATTACTAACATTTTTCCAAATCAACAGCCTCATATGGCATATCATAGGGAATTTTTATATACAGAGATTAGAATTTATAAACTAACTTTAATTCAAATAATCATCTTTGTTTTTATCAATTCTATCACTTCTATCCCACTGATTAGATTTGGGTAGATCAGGCTAAAGATTCCCCTAATATTTTCTAGCAAATCAATTAATATCGTTGGTTTCCGTTAATGTAGTTGCATGTTGTGTTATTTTGGTTCCGGATTACAAACCATCTTGAGTCTCAGGCAGTAGACAATACACAGCGTTTTATACAAATAAACGAGGGGATATTAACGTGGTAATTCATACATCTTGAAGAAAGACCAGTTCACTAAAATGTGTCATAATAAAATGCTTAGCACTTATGCTTCCAGAGGATACTGTTTTGCTAAAAGCAAGTAGTATTGCCTTGCTGCAAATACGCTTTATTTCTGGGAGATCTGGTATGTAACCTTTCCTCCAATTATTGTTAGGTTACGATGTTAAGTTCATACTGTACTCAGTGGCACTTACTTCGAACTAGGCATGAATAATCTGCTGGTCACACTTTGGTTCACACCAAACTTCTCCAACTGCATTAATAGCACTGTTCTTCCCGAGGACCAGAGACGCGGCTGGATTCAACCGCCCTGGGAAATCCTCCTCCGAGGGCCCTGCAAAGAGCTCCACCTGCCCTAGCCACGCGCCCGTTCTACGACGCCACCTCGTTTCGCCAACGGCAGCGTGAGGAAAAAAAAAAGTAGCCTCGCCATCCCACAGGCACCCAAAATCTCTCCACCGGCCCCTTTTGCTGCGCTACGCACCTCAAACACCACTTCGTCGTCAAACTCCGGTGTCATCCTTCTCCGCCATCCGTTCCCCTCTCCTCGGGCACCATGGGAAAGCGAGTCTGCCGAGCCAGGCGTTATAATCCCCCCACCCACCCACAAAGCCCCACCGCGGCGGCCCAACAACTATGGCTACCCAATAGCCACTGCGGGAAGAAGGGGAGGAGAAGAATCTGGTGTTGCTGCGCAGATTGAACGGGCAGACGAGGTCTAGGGAAGCAGGGGGTGCCTGCATTGATGGCATCTGGCCTGCAGAGGTCTCTGTGTTGCAACTCGCGCGGGATAAATCAGGGGACTTCGCTTAGACGGCAAAGACCGTCAGAGCTCGTTCGTTCAGTCAGTCGCGGTCTTCCTTCCTTCGTCTTCGCTGCGGGAATGTTATGCAGGAACCGGAGCGACGGGCTGCGCTTTTCGGTGGACTTTACCCTTCTATGCAGCCACTGTGAGAGGGGTTGTTATGCTTTAAAGAGGGACAAGGAGCGGAGCGAGGCAAAGCGCATGGAAGGGAGGCACCATGACTTCAGCGGGTAAGTGCCTTACGCGACGAGCGGGACGCGAAGAAAAGCGCTGGGAACTTTTCTGGCGACGGGTCAAAGTGCAGATTTTAAAAATGCCCCACAGCCAGCTGAACTAGAGGGATATAAAAGGAGGAAATGGCTTCTCCTCCACAGAGTCCTCTCCGCTCCTTGCCCCTGTGCCTTAAAACTCCAACAGAGATGGGAGGTAGCTTTAAGGGTCTACTTCTGAGAAACTCCTCAGGGTTGGAAGTGCAAATCTTTTTCCTTGTCTGGCGTTTGTCTTCAGTTCTGAGCTCTTCGTTTCATTAGCCAAACTAGGTAACCTCATCAGTGCTAGTTACCTAGTTTGTTACCTAGTTTGAGTAATGAAACGTCTGCAGGAAAACAACCAAACTCGGGGAGCACCAAGGACCCCGGATTTCTTTGTTTTATCTTTCCTGAGTGAGGGAGAAGCCGAGGAAGATCAACTGCCCTCGAAAGAAAAGGTCTCCAAGGTCTTCCATGCCCTCCACATTTACTTTATTTCCCAGCTCATTCTTATCTGTTTGTGAGATCTGGGTTATTAAGTTTTCCTAGCCCGTGTTCTTTTGAGCGACAGCAGAGTGAAAAAGTAACTCTTCCTGAACTGTTAAATATTGTCTAATAAAGTTTATTTTTCCCCCTTGCGGTCTTATCAATTGGGAGAAAAAGCCTTCGGCTGAACTACACTTTTCTTGGTTGTTGCCGGGATTGAGGAGACCTGTAGGCTAACACATCTGGAGGAAAGCTGGAATAAACAAACCCCCAATTTCCTGCCTTCTGTAGTTGGAAAAGAATCCATTTTTGCTCTGTGTTTTCTTTTTCTTTTCCCACCCTTTTTGGGTGTGCGGAGATCACCTTAAATAGACCCGGGAAGTAGTGTATGAAAAGACTTTAAGCTTTTTCAAGGCAAGAAGACTTAGGGATTAAAAACATTTATAGGATTTGTGTTTTATGTCTAAGAATTTAAATCAGTCTTGCTGTATTTTGTGCAGATATGTAAGGGAATGATTTAAGGGATCCTTTGTTGAAAAGTTACACAAGTATGTTGAGGCAATTGTTAAGGGTATTTTGATATTAATACTTTTTGTTGACATTTTGAATAGTGAATATAAAAGTAACTCTAAAACTGTTAATTACAAATAAGAGTTCAGGAACAGATTTGAAATACCATAGTAAGAGTTTTCTGATTTAAACTGCTGTGCCAATCAAAAATATAATTGTTTATAATTGGTTTCTTATCTCTGCCTAAGTCATTGGCATGGTTTTTGCTATCTGTTACTTTCATGTGAATGCCATTGCTCTTCTCAGAGAAAACATATATTGTTTCTGTTTCAAATGTGGGAATGCACACATTAAATGGTCTGCAGTGTGTTTTTAAATCAAAAGTAAATCAAAGAGTAAATCGAAATGTTTTTTTTTAATGTCCTATTGATTTACTTATAGAACAATTGTATACATGTATATTCAAAAGTAAATTCCAGGGGAATCAGTGGAGCTTAAAGGGTGCCTTCTCTTGACACACTAAATAGCAGACTACCCAGTTACATTTAAATAACATTTTAACAAACGCAGCCCGCTAAATTAGTTTATGATCACTGAGTTGCGAAAACAGCTATTTCTTGGGAGCATGTAAAATTGAACTTAATCAGAAAACCAGGCTCTGGTTGACATATAATTATGATAGTTTCATTTTAGACACTACTTTTGCCCAAACTTTTGTTTGCATCATACTTAATTGCAAATAATTGAATTTAGTTTTCTTTTTGAAGTTAACTTTTTGGATTTCATTGTGTTCTTGTAAATGCATATAGAATTGAAGCCATGGCTAAAAACATATAGTTTAGTTTAGTTTAGTTTAATTTTTAATTTATATACCACCCCATTCCGAAGACTCGGGGCGGTTTACAACAGTTATTTAAAAACAGTATAAAATAAATTGCTTTAAAAGCTTTAA